>SPJY01019435.1:891356-1008377 GCA_005191435.1 Raddia distichophylla
ATGAAATTCATATTGGTTCAGGTTGTTTCAGGTAAAAATGCAGCTAGGTTTATGTGAAATTCAGGTAGGTTCAGATAGTTTCATAGAAAATTTATGTTGTTTCATGATTTTTCTGATTAAAAAAAGCAAATAGCTTCATGGGAAATTCAACTTGGTTCAAGTTGTTTCAGCTAGCTTCATAGAAAATTCAGATTGGTTCAGTGTTTCAACTAGTTTCATATGAAATTCATATTGGTTCAGGTTGTTTCAGGTAAAAATACAGCTAGGTTCATGTGAAATTCAGGTAGGTTCAGATAGTTTCATGAAAAATTCATGTTGATTCAATATTTTTCTGTTAAAAAAAAACAGATGGCTTCATAGGAAATTCAATTTGATTTGGGTTGTTTCAACTAGTTTCATAGGAAATTCAGATAGGTTCATGTTGGTGTAGGTAAAAAAAACAGCTAGGTTCATATGAAATTCAGGTTGATTCAGATAGTTCCGTAGAAAATTCATGTTGGTTCAGGATTTTTTTGGTAAAAAAAGAATATAGCTTCATGGAAAATTCAGCTTGGTTTAGCTTGTTTCCGTTAGTTTAAAGAAAAACATGTAGGTTCAGGTTGGTTCATACAGGTTCGGGTTGGTTCAGGCAGTTTCAGGTTGGTTCAGGGTGGTTCATGCAGATAGCTTCATGGGAAAATTCAACTTGGTTCAGGTTGGTTCAACTTGGTTCAGGTAGGTTCAGCTTGGTTCAGATTGGTTCAACTTGGTTCAGGTAGGTTCAGCTTGGTTCATGTAGGTTCAGGTAGGTTCAGCTTAGTTCATGTAGGTTCATGTAGTTTCAGGTTGGTTCATATAGTTTCAGGTTGGTTCATATAGTTTCAGGTTGGTTCATGATGACGTCATCTATTTTGTCCTTTTGCTCATCCGTTGCATTTCAATGGAACGATGGTCCGTACTGTATAGGCTTCTCAATGGTTAAATATCACAATTATTTGTCATGTCGACACAGCATGATATCTCAAACCAACCTATATCAAGGTTTAAAAAATCAAAACAAATTCAAATATAAACAAAAAATTGAAAATTCTTTTTGTGTTAATTGAAAAATAAAAATGTTATGCGCTGTTAAGATTTATCCTCGAGTTCAAAATATGGAGAACGAGGCCTAGCTAGTTTATATTTACTGATTTTCAAGTTGTTTTCTAAAACTATGATGCCATGTTAAACCCAGCCAGCCACAACTCAAAACCATTTCACACAGGAGGTACAAAAACACTAAAGGAGGAGGTGATTTTTTAAAGGGTGTGGCATATATAATGTGAATGAATCGTACATTCCACCAAGATAGATGAATATAAGTTTGTAATGAATTCTAGCTAGTGAATACACAAAGTTTGAATAGAATAGAGGATGAATGGATAGTGTTGGATTTGTGAAAAGTTCCTCTACATCATAGACGAGACCAGAAGACATACGCATGCGGCATGCCCATGTGGCAAGTTAGCAACAATACCATATACACTCGCGCGCGCGCACACATGTACGGTTGTACATGGTACACATGTATTGCTGATCGGCTCACTCACAGACTTACCCCTAGGTGCCCAATCCCACCTTGCGGTGTCCTCTGATCCTCGACTGAGGCCCACAACCACATGACACTACTCCAACCCTGTGCCACACCAGCCCTAGGTTGCCGTGTCGTGCTGCCTCTCCTTCGTACACACACACGCTCACATGCGTCCTCCTCCTCCTGCCTCCTTCCTCTTAAGGGTCTATCGTCCCGGTGATTGCACCCACCTCACCCCTCTCCCTTGCCACCCCACCCCTATATAGCTTGCCTCCTCCCTAACATAGGCACTCTTCCTCGCCACTCATAAATATTGTTCATCGATCTTAGACATAGATAATCAGCCACTTATTGACTGATTCTACGTGTACACAAACAAGTTGGCAAACTCCACCATGAACTCTACAATTCAGGATTCAAAATGTTAAAGTCAAATGAATTAAAAAATTAAATAATAACAAAAAAGAAGGGATAAATTGAGGTGTCAGTAACTCTTTTATAAAAGGTGTCAGTAAACTCAGTACACTTGTATTGAACACATGAAAATTTGAACCAATTGATTTAACATTTGTAATACTAGACTAAAGGATATTTCATGATTTAAAAATTTTGAATTCCATATACTAAATTGTGGAGTTTAACATTTGATATTTTCAACACAAGTATTAATTTGATACCTCAACATTTCTTTGATATTTTATGATTAACTATTTTGGATTTTATTTTTAGTTTTGAAAAAATTGCTTTCATTTTGGTATTTCAAATCCAAAATTATGTTCACAAAAGAGCTTAATACACCGGTATTTGGCACATCAATTTTTTAGGATCATCTTAAAAAACACTTACATAATTTTATATTTTACCATATTTTATAAATAAATTGCAATGGTAAAATCATATCAGCGTAATTTGAAGGTCGTATTGGTATCTAAAACGTCAAGTTTTTGTGACATGGAGGAAGGAAGTAATATTATACTCTTCGTAAAACTGAGTGTTAATCTAGTTGCGTTAGCCAAGTAGGCAGTATACGTTTCGCATCGGCGCGTGTGTCGTGTGCTATGCATGCGTGCGAAGAGCATGTTTTGCCCTAAATGTGTAAGGGATAATTGCTGAGGAGATCTCGAGACTATTTGGTTGGCCAAATTACCAAACTTAGGAAGGACTCGCTCTTGATTTCGATTGACTGATCGAAGTCGACGAAGAAATTAAACCGGAAAGGATCAAAACTGTTGTTGGGTCGGGCCTGTACATATGTACCTTCGTCCAAGCAAGTCATGTCCACCATCTCCAACGGTAATTTTTTTAAGGACCATCTTCTCTTCTTAAAAAGATTGTATTCTCATCGATTCTCTTCGTGGTTCTCTTCAGGAAAAAAGAAATTTCTCTATGTTTTTCTCACGATTTTCTTCGAAAGGATATAGTTGGAGATGTGGTGGGAAACAAATTTCTCCTATAAATTAGTCGAGAGTGACTGCATCTTTTGGAATGCCGCATGCGGCGGAGGCTAATCTAATTCCTTCCGTTGAGAGTTGAGACGTTGCATCTATCAGCCATCAGCTGCGCAGCCAGCACGCACGGTTGCCATCACGCCTGCAGCTACAGGCCACACCACTACACGAGCGCCTGCATGCATGCATGTCTTCACGCCAGGGCTCGTCGATCCAACGGCCAGGATCGATCTATCGGAGGGCGGCTCGATCCATGCATGCCCACCGGCCGTCGGATCAATGGCGGTGGTTGGGCAGGCTCATCTGATCCATGCATGCATGGATGCATGTACGTATATATATACGTACACTACTTGCTACCTAGCTACTACGTACCTGCCAAGCATATATGTATACACTATACATAGTCACATACACACGCTAGCACTACGTCTTATGCTAGTATTTATACGTCATTCCGACACCGAATACGGCTTCTTAATTAACCCGACATGTATATTGCTGTTTGGTTGATTTATTGATGGCGCTGAGGCAATTAGTACCGAAGGAGTAGAAATCCTGATATGGATATGGAGTAACCCACAAGCTAGTGGTACATTAGTTATTAAACTACTACACATGGTGAACTTTGATAAATATCCCCATTCCCCTACGTGCACTATACACATGACTGATGGCATGTGACATGGAACTACAAGAACAGATGACATTGTAACTTGTTGTAGTAGCTGATTGGAACAGAAGCAGTAAGTTCGGATTAGCAGGATGCGTTTGCAATTTTGCATAAGGTGGCTAAAATGGGAGCTAATAGCCTAATACAATGACATAAGGAACACAGGAAGTATAAAGAAACATGCGTGCCATTTTCGAAGCAGTGGTACAGCAAGTTTGCAACTCAATTGGCCTTTGTGCTTCGCTTGCTTTCTCAGTGCACACTATAGGAATCTCCATTAATCCCGAGTGCTTAAAACCTTCGGTACAAAGGCAGTAACCCTCGCGATTAACTATTCACGAGGGCTAGCCCTTGCGAAAAGGTGCTCGCATTTGCTCCCCTGCAAATAACAAAGCAACATGAGGGCTGGGCCCTTGTGAATAACTAAAAGCGAGGGCTACCAGACATCCCTCGCGTATACCTGCAGTCGCGGCTTTATGACGAGGGCCAAGCAGCCCTCGCGTAAATAGGTGGGCCTCGTATGGCGCTGGCGTGGGGCGGCTCCTTACTCGCGAGGGCTACTATAAGCCCTAGTGAATCATTGGCCCGCTGTGTTATTGCGAGGGCTGCATAGCCCTCGCGAATATTTGCCCTGTGTTCATTTGTTGTGAGGGCCTCTGCGGCCCTCGGGATATAGTTAATTCAGAAAAAAAATTTAAAATTCCAATTTCCATAATTTTTCAAAACAAAAAACACACATATATATCCAGATTCAATTCCACATCGCACATTCATATAACACATCCAACATATCACATAGCACATACATATATATCGCACAAACAAGTCGTTCCATATCGCACAAGTACTTAACATATACATTCACATCGACATACGTACACATTCACATTCATTCATTCATCCATCCATTCGTCCTTCACGGAGCTCTATCTGGGTCAGAAAAGATCGAAGGAGTACCATCAGTTTTAGGGAAGGTCGAAGGAGCGCTGTCCGGTGCAGGGAAGAGCGAAGGGGTGGTAGTTAGTAGGTTTAGAAACCCGTCAGTCCCTGCATCTGCCCACTCACGCTGAGCCTCCTGGTCGACTCCATGAGTCTGACTGAAGGAGCAGAGCCCTGCAATCACTTAGAATATGACATTTGATTCAAAATACACTTTACATAAGTTAATGATGAAACACCAACTCTTACCGTATCTTGAGGCTGAACAATGGTCTGTGGTGCCACATAAGGTGTGTAATCAACGCCACCTTCAACAGCATGCCTGCTCGACCCACCCTGCACATTCGCGAGCAATGTGGTGTTAATGCAAATAAACGAGGGTATGAATTGTGTTTAGGGAATACCCGCTCGAAGTTGCCCTCTGAATGGCGGCTTGTGAACTCTATCCACCGTTAAGCCAAGCTCGACTCGTCTTCGTAAACCTTTAACAGGATCGAACCATTCACATCGGAACACAACTACTGAGAGCTCATTGCTACCTTCAAATGTTAGTTCAATTATCTGTTGAATTATACTGTAGTAACTGAATTATACCCACGCAAGCAACATAGCTATTTACCGTTCGCAGATAAGGCTTTGGTTGCTCATGCTCCGTGGAACGAAAACGAAACTTATTGATATCATACGTCCCAAGGGCCGTGACATGTGTTGAACATCCATGTGACATGGTACGTATATCATTGTGTACGCTAGGATTTTGTTTGCACTGTGTTTAGAAAAGAAATAAGTTAAAATAACAACACACACAAGAAGTTCATTTATTCTTTAATTAGGACACTTACATATCTCCACAACCAAAAGAGAAAGTTAGGACCGCCGTTACCATCTCCTCTTTTCTTTAAAGCCTTCAACTCTTCGGGGTTAGGACACTTACATTTATTCTTTTATTCTTTCCTTTGTGCCTTAGTTAAGCAGTACGAGCCTTTGGCTTTACCCTTTGCCCTTCTATCATGTTAAAAGTTGGTCGGTCACATAGCATCTCACAGCCCAGAAGAGTTTTGACATTTTCTTTGCTTTTACCTGCTATGTCCAAGTTCATACCCTAGATGGCTTGTGCTATATTCGCTCTTGATGCATTACGTCGATATTATAAGGCAATAGTAAATCCTCTGCATATGGAAGAGAGTACAGACTGCACTTATGTGTCCAATGGTGAACGGTTCGGCAGCCCTCATATTCGGTTTTGTTTTTTTATTTAACTTTAGGGTTGAATGCCAGGCTTTTACTTCACCTATTGTGAGATGTTCTCGCTTCCGACCTTTTGCAATGGTATTTTTGTGAAATTTATCTTTTTGTTTTCTGAATCGATGATCTGGCTTTAGGAAATCTCGATAACAATTAAAAAAGCTTGCCTTGTCACCGTGTGTAAACGTGAATGCCACGGTATCACCCATGCATATCGGACAAGCGAGCTTGCCGTGTGTGCTCCATCTAGAGAACATGCCGTATACAGGAAAGTCATGAATTGATCACATATATACAGCTCTCATAAGAAAATTGCTATTTGTGACTTTGTTGTGAGTCATAGCTCCGATTTCCTACAACTCTTTCAACTCATCCACCAATGGCTTCAAAAAAAGATCCAAATTCCTTCTAGGATTTTTTGGACCGGGCACTATGAGTGAAAGAAACATAAATTCGTCCTTTATGAGTTGAGACGGTTTTAGATTTAGAGGGGTACTGAAGATTGACCAACAAGAGTATGATTGAGCGGTCATATTGAAAGGAGTGAAACCATCTGTGGCAATTGTAAGGCGCACGTTTCGTGGATCGGCTGCAAAATCAGGATGGCTTCTATCAAAATGCTTCCAGGTTTCTCCATCGGATGGATGCACCAAGACATCAGGGTTTCGTTTGTGCAACATATGCCACCTCATGCTATTTGATGTGTCATCCGTCATGAAACAACGTTGCAGGCGATCTTTCAATGGAAAGTAACGCAACACTTTCTTTGCCACACAAGTCTGAAACTTGTTGCCATTAGAATCTATGGTCTCGAAATACCGTGAATTTCCACAATGATCGCACCAGGCCTTTCCCTCGTCATCTTTGTAATACAACATGCAGAGGTTCTCGCAGTAATATATCTTCTTGTTTGGCATTCCTAAACCCGATAGAAGCTTTGTACACTCATACCACGTCTTGGGCATCTTATAACCTTCAGGGAGGGCATCACACCAAATAGCCAACATCTCATCAAAACATGCGATGGACATGTTGAACTTAGATTTCACAGCCATCATACGTGTAACCTGAGATAGGACAGTCATTGACGTTGCATCATGTAAAGGCTTTTTGGCTAACTCTAAAAGTCTAAAGAAATCGGCCATGCGCCCATGCCTGGCTGTCAGTCCTGGTCATCACCATCATAATCGTGACCAATATCAGCAACCATGTCCTCCATCCGATCTATTTCATCAAAACCTTCGGGTGCACTACTAGAAAAATGCTGATCTATGATGAAACAGATGTGTCAAGAAAAACAGTACATTTGTCATTAATATATTTTTATGACGAATTTATGACGAAAAGAAGATCGTCATATTATCCGCATCACATATGAAATGTGATGACAAATTTGTTTCATTCGTCACAAAACTCAATACATCCATGACAAAATACACATCGTCATGGAACGGTTTTTAGTGCACATCCCTATCCGACGTGTCATCTAGCACCATGTCATCATCATCTGACGTGGAATTATTCTGTGACGAAAACAATTGGTCATAGAAGTGCA
This sequence comes from Raddia distichophylla, assembly GCA_005191435.1. Lineage (NCBI taxonomy): Eukaryota > Viridiplantae > Streptophyta > Magnoliopsida > Poales > Poaceae > Raddia > Raddia distichophylla. The sequence continues at coordinate 898,769 of SPJY01019435.1, forward strand.
ATGACGTGGAGCCTAACTATCGTCTATATCTAACGTGTCATCCAGGTCATTGTGAACGTGGCATCGTGTGACGTGGCATCATGTCATCACTAATCTGATACGCATTTGTCACTAAAATGCGATGAAATGGCTCCTAATCATCGTCGACGACACGATCTATTTTTGTAACGAATCTTTTTTTGTCACATATGCATGATGACGAATCTTCAAATGGAGTAATGAAATTTAGAAAACTGAGCATAGAAGTTCATACACTTTCAAAGAATGACCACAAGTTAACACACAAGCTCAAACACTTTCAGATATTGATCAAAAGTTCACATAGTTATAATCTTACAACTGGACCACACAAGACAAAATCATCCATTGGAACTACACCAACCAGGCACAAATAGACATAGTTTAGACTATAAACCGCACACAACCAAAAGTAAAAATTTCACTTCTCTTGGATGCCCTTGAGTCACCTGGAGACATCTTGGGACACTGCTTCCTTGTCTTTGAAGCTAGGACCTTCCTATATGGTCTACTTGGTGCCTGAAATAATAGGAGAATACATCGTTGTAAATATATGTATTTAATTAACAAATGTATTCAATAGGACCAATAGGATGGCAGAAAATCACAGAAGAAAGTCAAATTAAGAGCGAAGTAAATTAAGAGCAAAGTAAATTTAAGAGCAAAGTATTTTATGCACCAAACATCCTAAGCCCCTAGCCAAGACAAAATAAGTACCTTTGAGGTTGATCAAGTTACACCTCCATGCACCTTCTCTTCTAGGTAATTATTGTGAATTTCATCCTCGTCGTCCTCTTCATGTTTGGGAATATACTATGATGAGTATGAATCTTCACCATTTCTATGCTTGTTGCCCAACTTCTTGGCATTTAGAGATAAAGTTTCAAGTGACAGCTTGTTAATATTGGCTGCTAACGACTTGATGCCAAGTTCTTCCATTTTTCTATTGTCCTCCCTGATAGACTCTTGTCGCTCTCTTTTATATTTATTTAGTTTAGATTCTTACATGTATAAGCAAATTAAACGCAATTATGTCAGCAACCATGAGATAACAACAATAATTTAATTTTTTTTTAGAAAGAATTTAATTTAATTATATGAACCACATGATAGCAACCAGGCTATGCACACTAAACTATAGAAGCCTAGGATATGCAACTAAGTCAAGCCTAGGGAATGTAATTATGTCAGCTTAGTTAAATCATATTACGTACTCATGTGCACAAATAATCCTTCATCATTGTACATTTATATTATTTGTTACCAACTCATACACCCCCATATACATGATCATTATAATGATAGATGCAACAAAGGATGGAAGGGTACATTCGGGTCCGCTGCGTGTACACACCATTGGTGCCATCGGGGAATCAGCGGCTAGTGTCTAGAACCCCAACTCTAAACAATCTCAACTCATGTGACCTACAATGGAAAAAAGCAGACCACTTAAATTCAAAATACGTGACCCAAGATGGTTGATAATGTGCAAACCATGTTTCACTCATAGTGTGCCAAATAAAACTTGCAAGCTGGTATTGATTTTAGAAATACAGAAGCATGCCAAACACTTAAGCAGGCCATGTTTTCACTCATGAATTCTAAATAAAAATTACAAGTTGATATTTATCTATCTATAATTGTGCAGATGCACACCAAGTGTTCCAGAGATATAATCAGGACAAAAAACATCCATCGGAGATAGCAACAACATTTTCAAAAGAAAATCCTAAAAAATGGAATGGTTGTCAGCAATGCAGGTAGGACCGCTAAATGATTATTCTAATTTCCACCGTATTTTTTTTTCTTTGGCAATGGTATACAAAAGTATCTCGTGATCCTAGAAACAGTGAAGACCCATATACAACAAGAAGATTATTGCTTTAGAGATAGCAAAGCATGTCACCTTAGGACATTACTAAAAAAATAATCATATAATATAATTTCTTATGATACATGTAAAAGTCTAAATTGTATGAAAACAAATATACAAGACTCAACAAACAAATATATGTGTAGTTTGAGCTATAGTTTACTAGCTTCAGTTCATAGCAACACTAATGGTTAACGCACACATATCCAATTGAAGGAAAAATAGTTCAAATGTATACAAATCGAAAATATTTGATTTAACACAAATAGCTAGCTTGCTCTAAAAGTTAAATATGAACAACGGGCACAATACGAACAATGAGTACTTGGCGGGCAGTACACGAATTACTTAGAATAAAAAATATGTGATAAAATTTTTCATCTTACACACATAGTAACACAAAGAATTAACAAGGATGGTGACGGCGGATGGCGACAGCTAATTCCTAGCTTCATACAAATATCATGCATAGAGCGAGCTAGTTTGTAAAGTTCTTCGGGCAAGTATTTGGCATTTATAATTTGGCGACACATTGATATTCTCTATAATTATGACAAGCTGGTAGACAAGACATTTTCGTTAGTTTTTGGAACCTTAAAGATTTATTAGGTGACTACATATTCAATGCAGTTTGCTATACCTCTAAGAGGCATTAGTACAGGAGGAGCGATGGCCTAGTAAATGATATTCACTTGACACCATGGATTCTGCATATCAGTTCTCCAACTCAAAATCCTAATGGTTTTAAGCTTTGACTAACACATTATTAGCTCAATCGCTATTCAAACTAATGTATCCGCTCTACATTTTCCCATAAGCCAATTCATTAAGCCAGATCCTACTAGACAAACTCAGGATGCAAAGTGGCATAAACTCTAAGCACAGGGCATCACAATTTTGCTCACAGAGCAGCAGAGGGCAAGCTACCTCTATTCAGCCGACAAATATCTAAATCGGGGAAACACAACGTGCGTGAGAGAGGAACATACGAGCCAGACAACCATAGGGTTCTGCACATGGGATCGATCACATAGCTAGTATTTAACTCTCTCTGGACAAAATCCATCTAGACCAATTATAGTCGATTGGGTAAACAAACTAACAGGATCCTCCAACTACTCCCCAGCCCCAGCGTAAATAGATCCCGCGATTAAATTAGGGCGACGAGAATCCCCAAATACTGAATCAGTCATGGAGCGGAGCATCATACCAATAGAAGCAGTGGTGGAATAGGGACGAGGCCACCACAGGAGCTGCTCATGGTCGGCCAAAACCGGGCGCGGCTGGGGCGGAGACTGGAGCAGCAGTAGATTGGGAGAAGCGCGAGGACAGGCACGGGGATGGTCGCGGCGGTGTGGGACGGGGACAGCAGCACGGGGCGGCCGGGGAGGCGCGGCCGCGTGGGGACGGCGGCGGTGGCGAGGTGGAGTAAACCCTAACTATGCAGCCAGATGCAGGTCTGCTCTCTCTGCCTCTCCAAACCGCAGAGATATTATAAGTCAAGATGTAGAAGCCACGTAGGACAAACCCCATATATGTGATGAAATTCGATCTCGTCATCGTTACTCCCTCGATTTATTGACAATTTTGAAGTTGTATGACAATTTTTTATGTTGTTTTGTGACACATATTTGGATTTCGTCACAACATTCATTGGGCGGCATCTCGACACCTAATATCTGTGACGCTTCTCAAGATTTCATCATAGATATGACATCTTTAATGACAAAATTTGTAAACATCACGAGCAAAATGTCATGGATCAGCGATTTTCTACTAGTGGTGGTCCAGCTGGCGCAACCTCGGCACGAATACTCTCCCCATGATATATCCACCGATGGTAACCGACCTTAAAGCCATTTTTACTAGATGTGTCTCCATTTTGTCACGTGTTCTCTTCCGATTAAATTAAATTAAAATTTAGCTTATCATTTTTATACAAGCCAAATGATACAGTACAGTGCTTTGTAGTTAATTCTATGAGAATTTAAATGGTTCCTTCGAGAGATTAAAATAAGTTTTTTATAATTTTTTAAACTTATCGAAACTTCTTTAGAAAGGCTGTAATTTTTTTAGATTAAATTTTTAACTAAACTTTCAGCCGAAAAGTTGGAGAGGGATCAAGGCAGAGAGGGAGATTGCCGGAGAGTTGAGCCTGAGGCGCAAGGACTGCGATGAGCCAGCAGGCACCAACCACTGATCGTACGGGGCATTAAAACTAAATTCCCTCGTCGTGATGAGATCGAGCAGGAGGGGCGCTATAAGAAGGGCTCGGCGACGCTGCGAGGCATCCAAGTGCAGAAGAGCTAGCTGAGGCCATCTCCATCTGCTGCCTAAGTTAATCTGTTTTCATCCTTTTGTCCAGGGAACAACAGAATTCAATGGCCTCCAGAAGAAGGTGTAGCTGTGAGTGTTATTGTGCCAGGTCATTAGTAATGGTAGAGTAGTTCTCTTGTCTGCTCCAGTCCCACCTGCGAAAACAAGGAAGCAAGAATGTAAATGTCTACATATCTGAAGGTTCCTAGACTATATATGCAGTGACTGTTGTGTGGCATGACAGTGTTCACCAATGCATGCCCAGCCCTGGTGGTTTTTGGAGCAAAACTACTAACATGGTTTTCCATTCAATGTACTCATGTACCCGTCCACACCATAATGGTAAATTTGGTACAATGTATATATTTAACTGCTCAGAAGATAGAAGAATCATGGAAGAAGATCAGAGGACAGAGAGAGCAATGTACCAGAATTATATATGAAATGAATGCACCGCGGTTGAGGGTTGGGAAGAGGGTCCCTCCCCTACGGCTTGGAGCCTTGGACAGATTCAATCCTCTCTGGATTTCGTCGGTAAAGTTCGTGAACCATGCACCCAGTGACAATTACTTCATATGCATGACGAGTGGTCGAGTAGCTGCACCAACCACTGATCGTACGGGGCATTAAAACTAAATCCCCTCGTCGTCATGAGAGCAGGAGGGGCGCCATATATAAGAAGGGCTCGGCGACGCTGCGTCCAGGAGCTAGCTGAGGCCATCTGCATCACTATATACAGCAGGAGCGGTACTGAGACTGCAGTGAGTGAGCACTCTGGTACTGTACACTGCGCTGCAGGCTGCAGGCTGAAGCAGTGAAGGGGAAGGGGAAGGGGGTGATGGCTTGGGCGTCGTCTCCTTGGCTGGTGGTGGCGGCGTGGCTGGGCCTGGGGGTAGTGCTGCTCCAGGCGGCCCCCGGCGCGTGCGCCGCCCGCGCCTTCTTCGTGTTCGGCGACTCCCTCGTCGACAACGGCAACAACAACTACCTGCTGACGTCGGCCCGCGCCGACTCGCCGCCGTACGGCATCGACACGCCGGACCACCGCGCCACCGGCCGCTTCTGCAACGGCAAGAACGTGCCCGACATCATCAGTTAAGCCATCTTGCACTTATGGCAGTGGGCATGCAGTTTAATTAGCTCGATCGCGCGTGCATGAGTACGTAATTGACAGCGGAGGTGATGTGTTTCAGGCGAGCACCTGGGTTCTGAGCCGGTGCTGCCGTACCTGAGCCCCGAGCTGGACGGCGACAAGCTGCTCGTCGGTGCAAACTTCGCGTCCGCCGGCATCGGCATCCTCAACGACACCGGCATCCAATTCGTACGTGCATTGGTTGCTCGTGGACGCATGCATGCATGCATATCTACATCTACCAGCTGTAATATAGTATGGGATCGCCTCCAGCCCAGGCGACTGCGCTTGTGCGCGCGCCGGGCCCACCCGTCGGCTGCCACGGCGGCGAGCCCAGTCTCCTGGGTTTAAGCAAAACCGATATAGTATATACTAATTAAGTTGGTTGATCGTGGATGCATGTAATTAATGCAACATATATATACATATATGATATATATGCAGGCGAACATCATCCACATCGAGAAGCAGCTGTCCTACTTCAAGCAGTACCAGCGGCGGCTGAGGTCGGTGGTGGGCAAGGAGAAGGCGGCGCAGGTGGTGGGCGGCTCGCTGGTGCTCATCACCCTCGGCGGCAACGACTTCGTCAACAACTACTACCTGGTGCCCTACTCCCTCCGCTCCCGCCAGTTCTCCCTCCCCGACTACATCAACTACCTCGTCTCCGAGTACAAGCAGGTCCTCAAGGTACCTGGACATAAACCACGTACTGGTCGCTGCATGCAACTTAATCAGCTCGATGCATGCATGATATTATTGACGGATTGAGATGGCATCATTGAACTGATCGGTACATGCAACTTAACGATATCATTGACGGAGATGTCATAAGCTAGATCGATCGACAACGAGCTAATTATTGAACTGATCGGTGCGTGCAATTTAACGATGGATTGGATGCAGAGGATCTATGAGGTGGGGCCGCGGAGGGTGCTGGTGACGGGGGTGGGGCCGATCGGGTGCGTGCCGGCGGAGCTGGCGCTGCACAGCGTGGACGGGGCGTGCGACGGGGAGCTGCAGCGGGCGGCGGAGGCGTACAACCCGCGGCTGGTGGCGATGCTGGGGGAGCTGAACGCGGAGGTGGGCGGCGACGGCGGCGTGTTCGTCGGCGTGAACACGCAGCGCATGCACGACGACTTCATCGACGACCCCGCCGCCTTCGGCTTCGCGACGGCGACGGAGGCGTGCTGCGGGCAGGGGCGGTTCAACGGCATGGGGCTCTGCACCCTCGCCTCCACCCTCTGCGCCGACCGCGACGCCTACGTCTTCTGGGACGCCTTCCACCCCACCGAGCGCGCCAACCGCCTCATCGTCCAGCAGTTCATGTCCGCCGACGTCGGCCGCGTCACCCCCTTCAACCTCTCCACCGTCCTCAACCTCGACCGCCACCTCCACCACTAGCTTCAGCTTCAATTCATTCTTGTGTTATTGCATGCCGTGCTTTTGCCAGTGCCCTGCTGCCAACACCTACCTATATATATATTAGCTTTGGTTATGATCAATTCAATTGTTAGTATCGCGTACGTACGCACGTACGTCTTCATTGTGCTGCTGTACGTAGATTATATATAATATACGTACGTACGTGCATACCACCCATCCATCTTTGATATAGGCTTCGATCTCTAATCTCTATTGATGATCTCTCCCCCCCTCTAATTAAGGATCCATTTTCAGCTAGCCTTCAATTGATTTTCTTTCCCCCTTAATCTTTCTCTTTCCTATTTATACATGGGCTACATATACATATGGTGCATGTACTGGCTGCTGGGTATCATCCTTAATTAATTTGTACAATTGATTGTGGCCCACAATTAATAGAGTTTTTGCTACGGTGCTTAGCAAAGCACACGGCTCTCCGTGCTTTCTGCGTTGTTTTCGAAATTGAAATTGGCGATCCGAACCAATCATCTTGTTCATATCGTTGACGTCTCACCGTTGGTCGACAGAATTTTTTTGAAATTTCTTTACTATTTGTTTTGTATTTATAAAAAAGATCTGAATAATTGTGTGGCCTCCGATTAGTCTGATTTTAAAAAGTACTAGCAAGCATGCACGTGCAAAGCACGTCGGAGCAATGCTGGTATCAACAATTTGTAGAAAAAATTAACATTTAGGACACGTGCAAAAAAATTTTCCTATTTGTCTATATCTATATCTATATGGAGCAGGTGTAGGAGCATTTATTATTGTATTGGTTGTCTCATTCGGTTGATATTAACGTGGCTCATCTCATGAAACAACTGAACAAGCAAAATTAAAATAGATAATCAAGATGTAGATATAGATATAGATTTATTAACGGGTGCAATAACATGCAAATAATTGCCATTTAATTAAAAGTAGCATTGCGTTCTCTCGATGGGCCAGTCAGGTTGTAAATTGTAATTATATATGTGCATCACAATTGTTATTTACCGCGCTGCAAGCTTAATTAACAGGTTGTATACGTCCGCAAGCATTGACATGGAGGGGAGGATACTGGAGCGTATTCTTAAGAGAGCTACGTAATACTCCTACTTCTATACGGAGTCTTGAATTTATTCCACCGCCCAGCCCGGGCAGACGTTTCATATGTATGAGTATGTATGATATTGGGGCGTACGTGCCTGCCCCCACCCAATTTATAGTGTATTGTTCTAGTCTGTTAGTTCGTCTAAGAAGAATTAGAAAAAATTATTGGGAATATTTATAATGGGAGAATAAAAATTAATCCCATGTATATATATGGGTAAGAGTCCATGATCTCTACAGGTGCTAGTCTGTTAGTTCTAGCCTAGGAAGAATTAGAAAAAAAATAGGAAGATTTATAATGGAGAATAAAAATTAATCCCATGTACATGTATATATGGGCAAGAGTCCGTGGTCTATATGTATTGAGTTGTGGGCAAGTGTCCGTGGTCTACACGTATCGAGTCAAGAGTCAGTGGTCTATACTGTCAACGGTTGGGATATCGGTCCCAAGTCAACTAAGGTTCTTGAGAAAGGGAGATAGAAGACCTGCCAAGCAATGCGAACAGCAATCAACGAGCAACAGGGAGATACAGGGTTTTTATCCTGGTTCAGGCCTCTCCGAGGAGATAACAACCCTACGTCCAGTGCTTTTTTATATGAGAGAGGATTACAAGGAGGAACTCCACGAGACGAACAGGTCTCGGCGAGGTTATAGGTGTACAGGACGAAGTATGCGATCTTGCGCTCAAATCGTGCGATGATCTCATGCCCTATACACGCCGTAGGGGCTCGGTTTATATAGTGTTGAACAACCAACCTACCGGAGGATAATCGGGCCAAGATAACTACGAGACCGTAACGAACTCATATACATGCCAAAATCATCCCGCGATAGATAAGGTAAACTCCAATTCTTGGGGATCACGACGTCTGCTCCAATCCGGGAAACCAACGTCTGGGTTTTCACGTAACCATGCAGAATTCTTACTCGAGTCGGACTCGAGCAAGAAGTCTAGGCCATCACGCACCGTGCCAGCCAGAAGCTGTTCGGCAGGATGCACATGGGCCTGATAGAACCTTCTAGGGAGCTGGGCCCTAGGAGGCTGTTCGATTGGGCCGTCAGGGAGTGGGCCATGGCAATGGGCCGTGATTTTATCCCCGACATATACGTATCGAGTCAAGAGTCTGTGGTCCCTACGTACATGTATATATGGGCAAGGGCAAGAGTATGTGGTCTATACGTCTCGAGTTGTGGGTAAGAGTCCGTGATCTATACGTATCGAGTCAAGAGTCCGTGGTCTATACGTATCGAGTCAAGAGTCCGTGATCTCTACGTATATGTATATATGGGCAAGAGTCTGTGGTCTATACGTATCGAGATTATTCGTAAGAGTCCGTGATATATACGTATCGAGTCAAGAGTCTGTGGTCTCTACATATATGTATATATGGGCAAGAGTCCGTGGTCTGTACATATCGAGTTATAGGCAAGATTCCGTGGTCTGTACATATTTGGTTTTGTAGGTGTTTTGCTGACGTGGCGTCATGTAGTGGCACCACATGTCAGCCAAATCAGCAAAACCACTATTACATGGCGCCACGTCAGCAAAACGACCGAATAAAACATGGTTGTAATGGTTTTTGAGCCGGTATTGAAAGTTCAGATATATAAAACAGACCAAATCATAGTTTAGGGGGTTTTTCGGACTTTCGCGATAGTTGAGGTACCTAAAATGGACTTATTCCTTTCCTTGACCAAGATATAAGGTTATTGTCAGCATTTTCTGTTTGTTTTTTGCTCATTCCACTAATTTATTTCTTTTTCCTATAACATGGGGATGCCACTGGTCGAGAGTGTTAGACAAGACCTGCAACTTACACTCTTCTACACCAAGAGCTTGGTGAAATGCATATTTGAGAGCCTTGGATGCTTTTGGGGCAACCAGCCAATTTGATCCGAGGCTGAAGCATTTTGTATGTAAGTGTGCATGGATCAATTATAACTAGGTTTAAATCTTATCATTTCTTCGTGGTGATGTATGCAATAATCAGATGATACTTGATAGAGAACTACATAAGTGCATGTTCAGTGTTTTGTGCTTCTGATCTTGGATTCTACAGGTTGCACTATCAATTAAATTTTTTTGAGTTTTATATTTATTGTGCTTACTTATGTAGGTTGGGTTCAATAAGGCTGAGCTCATACATTTCAGAATAGGGGCTGTATATGAAACATACTATTCCAGTTATTCTGTTACTGCTTTTTTATTACCACATATTCTATTTTTATTTAATACTTCTTCTCTACCTTGGCCCCCTGTTTTTCATAACACCCTGGCATTGGTTAATCCTACGGGTAGAAAGGAACCGTGCACAAATGAAGTGCCTGCTACCTTTGAACAAATGAAGTTGGTTTGCATATTATAACAATTATAGAGGGTTTCATATACGATGGTAAATTGTCAGCCTAGAGTGTCGTGTTTACATTCTTAGAGACATTAGAATTATCCAGAGTATTCATGAGCTACAAAGTATTAATTGTTCTTTTACTGTTAGGATATATGATTTTGTGTCCAACCTAAACTCTTTAAGTACTGGTCTATTCTAAATTCTCTTATATAGTTATTGACTGCTAATGTATATAATATTTTATACTGATTTAGCATGATATATTGCAGTGTTTATGTTAGCTTTGACTACTAGCTGTTTTACTAGATTTTCATAAAAAAAACGTCTGCCTTTCCCGTCTTTGCCTTCACCATCTCCTGGTTTCAGCTTTTACAACTCTATTTAAATATTACTCATGAAAGAGGAATGTTTGTGTTAATGTTAGAATACTCCGATAATTTTAATAATATACAGGTTCTTTTTGCTATCTGTCTATGAAACCAATTTAGACTTGCCACCACTGATTAATAATAGATCACTCACTCTTATTTGATTTGCATTATTTTTATTCCCTTATGTTGTCTTTTCCCTTTTAAATGTCTTTTAGGAATATAAATGGCATGATTGATCTATAATCCAAAGTTTCATCTGAGGATAGCTTCGGTTGTTGACATGATGTTGGATGCATTACATAAAAATTTCTCTTTTATTTTTTATTTGGAGTCATTAATTCATGTGCCTCATTCTCCCTACCGTGGATGATCATCATCCTTGCTGCTGCCAAGGTAAATCAGTTTGCTCTCTACTTAGTGTATCGTTTAGCCTTAACTTTTATGGCATGCAACTATAGAATATGGAATAATGTGTTTCCCTCATTATAAGTTAGGGTGTTGTGAAAGATTTCTAGAACGAATAGTATGCATGACCTTGGCATTTTGTTAGCCATTCAATCATAGTGTTATAACCGTTAATTTTTCGGCATAAATGGCATGTCATTTTTTAGTTACCATGTCATTCCAAAGATTTCTAATTGAATTGCTCAATTTTACTGTTTTGCCGCACTTTTTTGTTTCTCTTCAAAAATATAGGCACATTAAAATAAACTTCAATTAAATTCAAAAATCTTCTACGCATTACAACGGTTTCTAACTGCCATGGCCATATGGTTGTGCTCAATATCGCTACCTGCCAGCCTATTTGTCTTTGATTGTAGCTAACATATTGGCAAATCTTGAAAATATCATATGATATCTAAACTTTCTTTATTCATTGCCATGGCCCATAAGGCAATGATATTTTCATGGCTCCTGTCTCCATTGCTGTTCGTTGAAACTGATTAATAGTTAGTGTTTATATGTTACTGGTTGACTTGCCTTTGGTTTAGTTTGTGATGCTCATGTTACTGGTTGACTTGCCTATGGGATCATATTGATTTCATTTGGTGGTTCTTGGCCTGCCTCACATTATGTCCAGAGAATCTTGTCCTTTTAATTGATCATTTATGCCTTCATTTATATGTTTGCCTACATCATGGTGTTGGCCTGGGCTTGCTTGAAATTGAATGTTTATTGCATTAGAATAATCTAGGGACTATGTGTTATTGTCTCATTCTCCTGTTAGGTTGTGCTTTTAAAAATTGTTGTTGCCTATTTGTTGAGCTCAAAACACTTAACATGCAATATCCTAAAAAGGGGATGCTGTTGCAATTGAGTTATGCCATTCATATTTTACCCAAACATCCATTGCTATTTCCCTGCACAACTTAGTAGGTTGTGTCGTTCAGAAATGATATAGATGTGCTATCAAAATTAATAATTACTGCCTCAGTTTTTTAGCACAAACTAATGCCTCCGCTAATATGAATATCAACTTGCCCATAATTTCTATAGCTGAGTCTCCATGTTCTACAAAATTAGTGTTTGATTGCTAATAAGACGAATTTCTTCCATTTCTCAGAACCTATGACATCATTTACATCACTCAATTTGGTATATTGAGAAGGATTGCAGCTTTGGATAAAATATTAACTCTATTTATTTTTGGAGATCATGTACTCTTTTGTCTTTGTATCAATTCTATTCTATATAAAAAATCCCTAACAGGCCGCCCCGTGGTGCGTCCACGTCGACGGCTTGCGTCCCGGCTAGGCCACGTCGGCCGAAAAAGCGGCGGCCGTTCGATCGCGGTCGCTGATTCAATCTAGCCGTCCATTCAACAATTATATATAAAAGAATTTTGGTTGGCGGCGGCCTCCTCAAGGCGGGTCGTTTGCTCAGCTGGTCTTCAGCGCTGCCTCTCACTCTGCTGCTCCGGGTTCGACTCCCGCCTGCTCCCTTTTTTCCTTTTTTTTTTCCCGCGTGTGCTGCCCTCTTCTTCTCCTGCCCATCCTCCTCCGGCCATCGCCGCCTCCTCTTCCTCCACCAGCCGCTTGCCGATGCGGACGCCCCCAGCGCGCTCGGCATGGATGCTGAGAGGCGGAAGCAGCTCGCCAGGGCCGTCGCCGATGCGGTGCGGGTGATCAACGACAAGGTGTCGGAGGCGCTCGTAGGGATGGATCTGCAGCAGCAGGCGCAGATCGACTAGGCCATCATGGACTTGGACAAGGCACGCCACAACGTACAATGCTAAAACCCCAATCCCTGCCTGTTCTCCTACTCTACAATTGATCTTCTCCTACATTGCCAACCTCTGTGTGTTAAGATTTATGATGACTGATTATACAGAGAATGCTACGTTATGTCTAGGTGTTATCCATTAGAACATACAATCGATGTTCCTTATACTCTGCTGCAGGGCAATATTTGACGTTGGCTTGTTCCATTTTAGTCTTCCCGGTGGAAATAATGCTGTACGAGTATTATTTTGGATAGTTTCCTTATCGATTACTGGTTAACTGCTATCTCAATTTTGTTCATTTTTATTTTATTTTTTTGAACAAACGGGGCAGGCGCTCTGCCATTTCATTAAGAAGAAGAGAACTGTACACTGTATAAACACCTAGCCACAGCTAGGAAAACAAAAAAGAATTACAAAGAGGCAGCAAGGAGCCCTAAGCTCCATCCCCTCACCTCCTCCAAAATTCTATCAACCAGCATCCTAGAAGAAAGATTTTTATGTTGAAAAATACGTCTATTTCTTTTCTTTCAAAGATTCCAAATAGTGTAGACTATGAGACCATTTAGGACCCTCTTGGCCGCTTTGTTGGCTGTCTGGGAGGAGGCCGCGATCCACCAGTCGCAGAAACTCATGTTGTTTGTCCATCTAGGCGTTTGAGTATATTGGTTGAGAACCTCATTCCAAACATCTTCAGAATACGAACAATGAAGAGTCAGATGGTTAATGGTTTTCGGACTATTTTGGCATAAAGAGCAGATGGGCTGGTGTGGCCATCCTTTTCGAGCCAGAACGTCAGCCGTATGAATGCGTCCATGGACGAGAGACCAGGCAAAGAATTTGCATTTGTTTTCTGTCTGTGCCTTCCAGATGGTGTCTCCGAAGGACCAGCCTGTGCTGCCCAGAAATTGAAAATGATAGGCCGACTTAGTGGAGAACTGACCATCCGATGTTGGAGTCCAAATGATCTTTAACACCGTACTTGGTACAGCACCAGTTGCAGCCCGTAGATTCTTTAACACTGTACACCATAGTGCAGGCTGAGATTGGAGCGAATGCTATGTTGGCTGTATTGATCGCAGATTGTAAAGCTGGTGCTGCTGAGAAAGAGGTACTGGTTATCTTCCAAATCACAGGATTTGAGGTAAAAAATGAGTCATACACAGCCATAAAAATACTTATAGTTGGTCGTCTATTTCTGTTCAGGTTCCCTTGTACAAGCATATAACGGACCTTGTTGGTAAAAGTGCTACAACACTTCCTGTTCCTGCAATTACAGTCATAGATGGTAGAACACATGCTGGAAATAGTCTTCTCATTCAAGTATTTTTACTAAACCTGTGGAATTACCTTTTACAACCAACCTTGTCCTGTGCATTGCTAAGATACTTCTTGTACAAAAACCATTAAATTTTTGCAAAAAAATCATATTGTCGTTCCCATGTTTTTTCCTGTTGATCTGACAATGAGAACATATTAAGATGATCCATGTAGATCACTCAACATACCGTGCTCTTCGTTTTTCAGTACTTTCAAGTGAATTTTGCTGATTTGTAGGAAATTATGATTCTTCCGGTTGGTGCCAAAATCTTGCAAGAAGCAATGCAGATGGGTTCAGATATATCATACATATCATCATCTAAAGGTATCCTCAATTTCCAACAAACTGCTTCAGAGTTATTTATTAATTGTTAATAAATAACAACATATATATATATCTGGTTTCATGTTAATAAATAGCCTTGCGCAGTTGCGCACACTCTCAACAACATGTCAACATTAATGCTGCCTTCCAGTCCTATATTTGGGCTAATCTGGTTTCATCCATCAAACTAGTGTAGGAAAGATACGGTCCATGCTCCAGAAAAACTTATATGGGATTGCTCCTAAGACAAGCACTGAAATTCTTAAGCTTAAGCCATGGGGCTGTTGCTTGTCAGCTGTTTAATTTTTTCATAGCGCACATATGAGTTTGCTGACTTCTATAATTTTTTTTACAAATTGGTTTGATAGGACATTATCTCAGAGAAATATGGTTCAGAAAGTTGCAACATTGGTGATGATGGTGGATTTGCTCCAAATATTTCCAGGCAAGTAAGGAATTGATTTTACCTATTACGTACTATATTTTTCACATAAGTCGTAGTACAAGTGTAGGGTGCCGTTGTTTTTTTTGTAAAAAAACTTATAACACTTAGACTAATTCAGATGCTAATTAAAAAGTTGTGGCCGCCTAACCGAGGCTCAGAAACAAACACTAATTAACAACAGAAGGCTAAAACTTGGCTAATTGATTTGTAAAGTCATCTGGTACATTCTAAAAGCCAAATAATTTGACTTCTCAACTCCGTTACACGAAAATTTTATAGCGGATTCTCGGAGCTTTCATAAACAAGTTAAATAAATAAGATGACGAGATAATTTGAATTCTGCTTCTACAAGCTTTAGAAATTCAGCTTTAACCAATTTAGCCTAACTTTTCAGAACAACGCTGTTATTACTTTGTTACGGCAAAGTTAAAACATGAACAAAACAAAATCTCCGTTTCCAAACGTCAATCGATTCACACGTGCACGTACATTTACCATGCAGAGACTATAAAACCATTTGATTCGCGGTTCAATTCGATTCAATTGATTGAGCCAGAAGTTAAGAACCTCTAACACGAGATATATAGAAATATTTTAAAAAAAAACTTAAGATCTTTAAGAGCATGGCTAGCCGGGACTCTAAACGATTCCCTAAAACACTGTTGCGGACAACTGATCCAGTCTCTATAACGTTCTAGCAGGGTCTCTATCTCAGTCTCTAAATTTAGATACTCTCCCCAGAATCTATATATTTAGAGATTCTCTAGAGAATCTCTATATCTTTTTAAAAAGGCGAGCGTCAGGCGTTAGACGTCCGGACAGACGCGCGGGCGCCGGACCAGCGCTGTTCGTCCGATCGTCCAGCACAGCGCGCATCGGACGCGCCTCCGCGCTCTCCTGCATGTGCGACTAGTTAGCGTGCAATTGATCACGTTTTTCAATTAAACTTCTGTTTTTTGTATAAAATTCAAACAGTGTTCAAAATGTGTGGAATAAATTTCATAATTCTTCTAAAATTGAGAGCAACCCATTTTAAATACTTTTTAAAATTTTTTTTCACTTTTTCATTTTTTTGAGTGAATCTAGGAGAAGGCACTTATGAAATTTATAGCTATATTAGCGAAACTTGGTCGTGTGCTGATGAAACTTAGCAGTGTGCTGTTGAAATCTGATGAAACTTCGATGTAACCTGATGAAACTTGGATGAAACATGTTGAAACTTGAATTGACCTGATGAAACTTGAAAAAACTTGTATGAGACTTGTTGAAACTTGATGAAACGTGCATTAAACCTGATGAAACTTGACAGATCGGTAAGTTTAACGAATATGAAATCTAAGTTTCAGTAGGCGAAACCCAAGTTTCATCAGGTAAGTTTGAAGATTTATATGGCAATATATATCTTGTTTTGTTCGTAAAAATACGAGGAACACGTTGGTGCAAACGGTTTGTGGATTAGAACACCCAGACAAAAATTATAGTCACCAAAAAGAAAAAATATTGTGGGACCCACCCTGCATGTGCCGCGCCTGGCGCTCACCCGTCCGCGCGCACGCTGCATGCGCGCGTCCGGAGGACGGACAGCCGGCCATAAGCGTTATCGTTTTAAAAATAGAGACTTTGCTGGAGATGATGAAAATATAGAGAACGAATAGTAATTTAGAGAAGAGATATAGAGAACAAAATATAGAGATTCAGCTGGTGATGCTCTATAAAATTTTCCACAAAGTTCCGATTTTTTTACTTACGTCATGCTGAATGATTAGAAAAGATAATAAATTTTGGTTTGATCGAATGCAACCGGTCAAATCACGAATCTAAGAAGGGCTAATTAATACGGCGGTAATTAATTAAGAGCCCACGTACGACCAAACGCGCACGAGCATATATGCATGCATCCGTCACTTGTGACACAACAACACATGCCTGTTCTGTTCTAGACGAACAACAGCACATGCATGACGCCAACACGTACGCTATGTAGCCATTAAAGGCAGGAGTAAAGAGCAGCAATTGGGAAGGTGGCGAGAGGTTGACGACGATCGAAGACCAGCAGCTAGCGTCTCTCGATATTCCAGCACGTACACATGCTGACCTTAAGCTGAATAAACATGATTAGATTAATTTAGAAGGGCAGTCTAATCCAATAGATCTAGCCCTGCAGAATTGAAGGTAATCTTTTGGATCGTGATCACTGATCAGTGTGTGTGTGTGTGTTTGGTTTTAGATTAGCTGACACCTCCAACTCTCCAAGCTACCTGCATGCAGATGTCATACTACATTCGTGATGACGTGTATATGATGCTGAACTATATTATCTCATATATATATATTTAATTGTATTCATGCGTGTAGACGATGGATGATATCGGTTTGGTCGGAGGGATGGCCATCCATTGACAAATCTAGCTGTACATATATAGCGGCCGGTGTCCGTCATCTCTCGTGTGCATCACTTGTGAATCTTTTTTATTTTATAACTAGAAATAAAATTTTGTGTGATGAAATCGTGGTTCCCTTGATGACGTCTAGGTGCTGGGCGACGGACCTTCTACCCAAGTTAGGGTCTAGACGCGGCCAACCCACTCCTAAGAGCATTTTCAATAGAGGATCGGATTCGATCATCAACTATAAAAAATAATATATCATCTATTGATAGCAAATGGATAATTTTCAATAATATTTTAGTTATAACATATTCTCTAAAATTAATATGGACCCAAATGTAATAACGTGTACACATTTTGTAATCCGTTATAAATTGGCTCTTATATAGCTAAGAGCTATTCTCTTTCTCTTCTTCATATATATAAGTAAAAAAAACTGAGTTGTAGTCCTTATAGTTAGCTGATTTTGCACCATTGGAGATGCTTTAAGTGGTCCTAGACAGCGACTAAGTGGTCCAAAGCAGATCCTAGAGGTGTCTAGACGATGGTTGGTTTTTTTATAATACCATGGTATTTTATACCATGAGAAGCATTTTTGGAGTATATATTGAATACTCCACTTTGTTCAAAAGTTTTGGTTCTCTTTTTTTTTTATCATAGGTTCAAAAAACTATGTAACCAAATAGTTGATAGTTCCAATACATACCATGCATGGTTTCAATGAGATTTGATAAAACAATAATATTAATGGTAAACCAATTATAATAAATTACTACTACCTCCAGTTTCATAATACTTGTCGTTTTATACATTGACACGGTCTTTGAAATGTAACTTTGACCATCAATTTACTAATAAAATATATCTAGAAAATCCACAAAACTATAATATTGTGAAAGTATTTTTCAAGACAAATTTATATGTGGGTTTTTATGTACACCCACAAGTATTCTTCAAGACAAATTTATGTACTTATTTAAATAGTTTAAAAAAATTTATAGACAGTTTTAAAACATTTACTTAGAACAAAATCAAAACGCCAAGTATTATAAAACTGAAGATAGCATATGATTTTAAAAAACCACACTACCAACCAGCCCTAAACGTTACTGCACTCTGCTGAGCTCAGTTTTTAGCTCGGACACCGAGCCGAGCTTGTGAGCCGAGCCGAGCCGGAGGGCTCGCTCGAGCTCGGCTCGTTTTCACCCCTGCCAACCAGGCCTAAACGTTAATGCACACAACCCAGGTCGCTTGTACTCGATCTCGATCGAGAAGGATCGCCATGTTCCGAGTTTCATCGATGTAATTAATTGAACGCTAGCTGGGCATTAATCTTGAAAATAAGTCTCATCTTTAGGGCTCGTTTGGGAACCATAAACCCCGCCGGGATCCCGGCCCTTTCCCGGGGTTCACGGCCCAGGTGGAAATTTTCAGCGGGGTCATTCGCGGTAGCGTTTGGAAACCAATCAACCCAGGGTTATTCATCCCTTTCCCCGTCCAAACCCCGGGGAATCGCCCCCCTCCTGCGGAGGCGTGGTTTTCGTCCCCTTCCTCCCGCTCGCTCCCTCGCTCTCTCCCGAGCTCTGTTTCCCGTCGCCTCCGCCTCCAACAGACCAGCGCCACCTCCGTTGCCTCCGCCTCGGCTCGCGCGTCCACCTCGGCCCGCTCCTCCGCCTCCAGCACCACCTCCGTCGCCTCGGCCTCCACGCCACCTCCCGTCCCCATCGCTTCCGGTCCCTATTGCTGCCTCCGGTGACGAGTTCCTCTCCGTCGCGACCTTCCTCCAACTCGCCCTCGCCCTGACGGCTCCGATGCAGCTGCGCACGAGAAAAGTCTTGGGAGAGAGCTAGGGTTACCTCCACCTAGCCCCGCCTCCCAAGACGATCCAGATCTGGTCACCGTCGAGGCATCGACCCTACCCCACTGCAGTGACCTTCCCATCTCCCAGGTATCTCAAGAGGAATGTGGTTTTGGCTTGTATATTTCATATAATCTTTGGATAAAAAGGGTCAGATCCACTGATTGTACTTTGATTTATTCGATATAGCAAGAATATATACCTTACCGATCTCTACAAGCAAACTAGTTGAAGAACAAACAACCCCGCAAGGCCGCAACAAACAATAGCAACTAATGAATTGACACTATTAACAACAGATCAATAGATCAACAAGGCAAAGGTAAACTAAAAACAAATTGCTTTCTTTGTACATGCATTCAATTAATCTAATTTCGTGCACCTGAAATGTTCAAGGAGAAGACTATACAGTCTACTGTTTCCACATTTCCTTTGCCAAGGCTTAAGAGAGAGTCATCGGCGTTCTTCCACTGTTGTGCACCCATGTTCGTTTTTACCTTGCTGCAAATTTTGATAGCTAATGTCAAATACTGCAACATCTATATTTCATAGCAGAAGGTATCACATCATGATGCCATACTAACCATTCTATTAGCAGTGCCAAGCAAGACCGTCCGCTGTCAACTGCAATGGTATCTTCAATGTAATTCTTCTCGGTTTCCTCCATGTAAAAGCGCAGTATTAAAACTAAATATTATAACTTGGATTTAGTATATTTAGCCATCAATATATAACTTGCTGAATTTTGTGATCATGTAGGTTCAAGAAAGGCATGGCATTCCCCAAAATCACAAGCTGGTGCATGGACAGCTTTGAGTATCCTTTTTAGTTTTATTTCTTTTATACATTTATTTTGGTCTGCACCCCATAGCATTGGTTGATTGTCATGTCATATTCGATGATGTAGGTTAAAATATGTTTGTCGATATCTTTTCCAATGCTGAGTGTTTGGTGTTATTTTCAACTCAGTTCAGTTTATTAAGGAATTTATTAAATCATAGACACTGCCAAACTGGTAGTTTTTCTAGTAGGTTGTGAGTTTATTTAGGAATTTACTAAATCATATGAACACCATGTGCATGTTTACAAACTTATACTCTTGCAGATTAAGCCATAATTAGTTAATCATATGAAACTATGGTATTGATATCATCATGTGCGTCTTGACTTTTTCATTTCTATGAGCACCTAGATTTTCATTTTCGTCAGAGTTTCTTTACTTATGTATAGTATTTAACTACTTATCTATCAATGGAGCAATTAATGTGCAAAGATTGCTATAACTAAGTTTCAGTTAAATGTGACAATAGTTACTCTAGAAGGGAGGCTGTTACCTAATTTTCAGGTTTTGAGATGCCATACGCTTTGTAGATACGAGCCTAATTGTTTCCTAGCAGAAATAATTTTAATTCATTGAGATGGAGAACACTTATTTGTTATATATATCTTGTCTTCTGATTGTGTTGGGATAATATTGTCTCCATTGCTCTTTTGGCTCTAGGGAAGGAATGGCCTGCATTTTATGGTTTTCTAGGTATGGCTAGGTGATATTTTTGTTTTTTTGTGGTCACATGCCAGCATATGTGAAGCCATTGTTGATGGTCTAATGAGGCAGATTGTTGAACTTGGTTCATACTAACTACTTGTTAGCTGAAAAGTCATGGTGGAATTCTGGTCATGTCTCTAACTCACTTCTAGAAAAAACTTAAATCATTTCCTCTGATATGCTTTTTATTCAGCATGTATATATATGACCACCTTCATGTTTTATTATAATGCAGGCTGCAGGACTCTGATATCAAGGATAATAGAGTGATGTTGAGTGGACCATAGGAAGGTGGAACTAGTTTCTTCATATTCGGACCAAAAAAATGCAAACTTTCTTGTATTTATGTTGTTGTCATGTGCTATGAGTATTCTATATACATTTGCTAAGCTTTATGTTGTTATTTTGGTGGATGATTATTGTATTGTTGCAATAGATTTTCTCTAGCATTTCTATGAAATTATTCTGCACAATGTTTCGATTAGCATGATTTACTTTTCTGAATTTTTTAGATATCGTATTTTGGTGGATGTTTTTTTTAAATATCGTCCAGAGCAATTAGCAGCAGCAGTATTATTTTGTGCTCCTATTTTTATGGGGTGACGTATGAATTTTTGATATGTTCAGATCTGTCAGCAAGTAGCAGCAACAAGTAGCAGTAGTATTTAGTTCTTTAGATGTTCAGATCCGTGTCCTATGAGCAAGCAGCAGCACTACATACTATAGAGCAGTAGCAATTACTCTTTCCCCTTCCTCTTGTTTGGCAGCCTCGTTCCCAGGGTTGGAAGGCCCCGTGAGACTCATCTTCCCTGGGATTCCAACAAACCACAAAAATCCACCTGGTGGATTGCTTCCCTGGGATATTTCCCTCCGTGCAGCCAAATGAGCCCTTAAGGCTCGTTTGGAAGACCAAATCCCGGCGGGGATCCTGGCCCATTCCCAGGGCTAGAGACCAGCGTGGGAATCTTCCACCGGGCAAGATGGTGGCGCGTTTGGGAGCCCGATAACCCGGGGGCATTCCGCCCCTTCCCGTCCGAACCCACGGGGAAATCGCCCCAGCCTAGGAGGACGCGGATTTCGTCCCCTCCGATCGCAGGCTCGCACTCCAGCTTCTCTCCCTCCGCCTCGTCTCATCCGCCGCCGCTTCTCCCCTCCGCCTCCGCCTTCGCCTCCGCCTCGGCCGCCGCCTCCCCTCCTCTCCGCCTCGGCCGTCGCTCCTCCCATCTGTCGCCGCCCCCGCCTCGGCCGCCGACTCCCCTGCCCTCCGCCTCTGCCGCCTCCCCGACCTGCGGCCACCGATATGAAGGCGGCGACGGTGCTCCGCGGAAGAGGCGGTGACGGCCCCGCATAGTATCTGGTACGTCCTCTGATTCCTCTCCGCCTCCAGCATGCTCCCGCACTCACCCTAGCCCTGGCGATCGGCGGGAGGTCGATTTCTTGGACTTAGCGGCCACCGATCTGAAGATCCCCGACCTTCCGGACACGATGTAGTGCGTTTTTGTGGAGTTTGTTTGGCTTCAAATCCTCTCTCTCCAGGTATTGTTGCTTCGATTTTCTCAAGTCATATGTTTGTGCTCTGTGCTCTGTGTTATATTTCATTATGGAAATCATATATCCATTTCTTTCTTGCCATTTTCAGCATGTTCCATGCTCTGTTTCAAATTTAATTCATCCATGTGTCTTGTTAATAATGAGATAAAATCATATTGTCCTTTACCATGTCGGAAATAACATTATTTTTTGTTCTTTGGATCTTTTTTAGCCACGACCCATGGAGTATTTATCGTGTGTTTTTGCTATGACCCACTAGATCTGGTTAGGAGTGAATTAAACTTAAGAAGTTAGATGATGCCTATTTTTTTGGTTACTGTTTGGAGCTGTTTATATGTTGTGATCATTGGTAACATGGCATATTGCATACACAATGCTTACACCTTATGCACACTGTTTAGTGCAATGGTTATGTGCGATGTGGTTTAAGGAATAATGTTTGGACAAGAGAACTAAGAGGTACTGCTATTCTTAAGATGGTTCAGAATATATATGTGTAGGTGTTTTATTGGTAGAAATTATGACGAATGATATATTGGTTTTTGTTGAGTACGCTTTGCTAGAATAATTTATTTTTCATTTGTATTGTACTATATTGCAGGAAACGATGGCTTCGAGGCGAAGCCACGTCTCAAGTATGGGGATTACCCTAGGGGTAAGGATGCTTCAGTTCGGTCCTCTCCATTTCCGGTTCCAATTTGTGAGCACGGCATTCCTGCGGAGGTTCAATAGTCGAGGGATCCTGATACTGCCGGTAGAGCCTTCTACACCTGTGGTGTGAAGTTCAATTACTGTATGCCGTATTCTAGCCCGCCGTGTTGGTTTTTCGAGTGGATCGATGGGCCAGAAATGTACGACCCGAGGATCCGATTGTTTCCATGGCGCTCCGGGGACACCAAGCCAATTCAGCATTTTAGGCGTTGGGTTCCTCCTCCGCCAAACCGTGGGGAATTGACAGCGGAGGAGAAGGCGGTGGCAAGTGCTAGTTGGGTGATGAACCCTCCTATTTGTAATTGCAATGTTAAGTCGATATTAGTGCGGCCAAACCCAGGGATGGACTTTACCCCTTTCTTCCGTTGTTCCCGCAATGATCGAGTAAGTGTATGCAAGTCTACTCTGTATGTAAATTGCTCTCATTTTGAGATAATTAGATAACAATGTCTTTTGTTTGTAGGATGGATGGGCTCTCTGTGATTTTCAGGAGTACATTTATGGCCTCAAGTCTTGTTGGCCTTCTAGCGAGGAAGTGGAGGCCTTCAACTCCGGAGAAAAGGATTGGCCATGTGAGAAATATCCATCCACTACTTGTAAGTGTGGGATACTGACCCGTAGAGGTGTTGTCCCATCGGAACTTGGGTACGGATGGTATTGCGGCAACTCTTATGGTGATTTCTGGGTACGTCATATCTGGACGACACATAGGAGTATTTCTTTATGTATTGCACTATAATGCAGTTTGAGATTAATAACACTTACGCTTAATGTTTTAGGAGGGAAGGACGTGCGATTGGGAGAGATATGAGGGACAAGAAGAGTTTGAAGCCGAGATTCACAATCTATGGCAACCCTACCAAGACAGAAAAGTGGAGAAGAGAAAAGAAAAGATAAGACATGACTATGGCGTGCTCATGCCGTCTGATGAAGACAAAAAAAAGGTTTTGAATGACATGAGGAGGGAGCTTGGGGTATCGCAACGTGGGTACTTCACCTCCTCGGAAACACTGGAATTTTGGAGGAGGCGTAGGGGGAGGTACCCACCTGGTGTTGATCTCAGAAAGGTAAGACAGCAAAAATAGCTGCAATATAAGATGGAGAGGGAGCGCGAGCTCGAGGAGTACAGGAACAAGATGGCTGAGGGGACACTCATTGATCAGAATGCCAATTATCGTCCAAACACGTGGCCGGCTCATTTGCAAACGATGCAACGCAACAAGATGAAGAGGACGGTGGAGATGGAGACCATGAGGGATCTTGTTAGAAACTTGCCTACCGTTGTGCCTGATGATGACGAGGAAAACGATGGAGATGGAGACCATGAGTGAGATCGAGTTTGTTCGAGAAAATTATGTAATAAGTTGTTCAAACTACCTTTTCTCAATGTACCTTGTGGTTCGGAACTAAGTGTCGTTGAATTGTAATATGCGCACTTCCGTATGTTATTTGAACAATTTATTTAAATTATGTTTGTGAGTTAGGATAAATCGTGTTAGTACATATTTTACTTTTATTTTGTACGAGGCATTAGAATACCATTTTCACAAACTAAATGGCATCAAATTGACTATAGCAGGATACAAATTTTATAATCCGGTGGTGACATTTTAATGCAAAGTTAAGTTTGATACAATTTATTATAGTTGACTATACAATTTTTAGTACGAAGTGTTAGGATAAAAAGTGTTGGCATCAAATTTTTTATCACCCTTGACGCGCCAACAGTACTGGCGCGTCAGTACCAAGCTGCCGCGCCGTTTGTCATTGCAATCCAGAAAGGTCCGCAATCGGTCTTTTGCGCGGAGTAGGCGGCACGGCAACTCAGCTTTGCCGCGCCAACAGTACTGGCGCGTCAGAGTAAGGGTGCCGCGCCGGCTCCCATTGCCATCCAGAAAGCTCCGCAATCGGCCCTGTGCGCGGAGCAGGTGGCACGGCAGGTCAGCTTTGCCGCGCCAGCAGTTGTGGCGCGTCAAGCTAAGAGTGCCGCGCTGGCTCCCATCCCAATCCAGAAAAGGTCGTCAATCGGCGAAGCGCATGTGGACGCCGGCGCGGCATCAAAGCCCTGACGCGCCATGTACACTGGCGCGTCAGGTTTGACGCGCCAGTGCCTTTGGCGCGTCAGTGCTGTTTCAAAAGTGGCAATTTCCTTCGTCGAAAACAGAATTATGACTACCAGCCTTCTCTGGGTCTGTAAAGTGGCCGTAATCTCCATCATATTCCAGAATCATTTACACCGCTTATTCCATCATTGTCAACTGCCTTTTAAAGTAGATCTATTTATAATCTTCTGTATGTCAGCTTGCTATTGAATTTGGAGTAAGTTGTAGATAATTTCTCTTATACTTTATCAATGTAGCTTGTAACTACTAAATTGTATTGCTCTCTGAATGTAAGATATACTGAAAAGGACATGTAAGAGTGACATGTCATGCACATATAAGCTGTAGCAACAGAAACATAGCAGAATAGCACGAAGCATGTCCATTACATCAAAAGTGTCAACCAATTCATGTCGAGTGTTCCAAAATAACAGAATAGCACCAAGCATGTTCCAAAATACATGTCTAGTGTTCCAAGATACATGTCGAGTGTTCGAAGCATCCAAACATTCCAAAATACAAGTCGAGCCCATTACATCAAAAGTGTCAACCAATTCATAAGCACCGCTCAGGGACCGTCAGGCGTGAAAGGTGCCCTAGGTCGGCGAGCCCTCCCGGGATTTGTCCGCAGGACGTTCTGGCTTCCGACGTCGCTCTGGTCTCGGGGACGCCTACGCCCTTGCCTCCTGTACACCACGGGTGGGGTGGATCCGCTAGGCCCCTATATTGAAGACATAAATCAGAGTTACTTAGCGACACTACGAAGAACTACTAAAGTGGGCATAGACTGATTACCGCTCCTTGGGTGGGCTGTGTCTGGCTCAACGGGGGAGCATCTGACATCTAGCTCAACCCAATGGTACTACGGTAGCTGGGGTCGTCGGCGGAGGAGTCTGAGTCGTGCTCCTCGCCGGCGTCTTCGTCGTCCTGCGGTGTAGGAAGGGTCCGCTTCCCACGCGCCCTCTCCGCAGGAGTCTCACGAGCACGTGCTGAGGAACTGGCGCCGGCAACCTCTTGTGTCCGAGTATCTGAGCCACCCTCATGTATCGGAGGAGTTTGCTGAGGACCCATGCCGCCTTGCGCTCGACCAATGTCCTCAATGTTCATACAGCTCATCTTGTGGGCCAAGCGGCGACAAACCCTGGTCACTGTCTGCAAAGAGACAATAGAGGAGACAAATTAATGTATTAGTCTGCAAGTTATATATCCTAGGAGATATGAAAATGGTCATACCTCAGCAAGGGTAGGGCACCACTCTCCTGTCCACCAGCATTGGCTAGTGCGACCCCAGCCTCATTGGAGAGGCGTGCAAGCTGCGTAGCCTGTAATTACAAAGTGATATTTAATAAATTGCATTTAACACACACAAATCACAAACTAGATACGTACCATGTACCGCTGCAATGGGGCTCTCTCTGGCTGCGAACCCTCCCAAGTGAGGCGATCGTACTCGTCGGTGATGTCGTCGTCGAAGTTGGTGTCACCGATGGGCACATTGCTTAGCGCCGGTCTCAGGAAGAGTCTCGTCGACCGGTGGAGCCACGTCAGGTAGGTGCGGAAGGCCTCATCTGTGTGCAATGCTCCATAGACCGGGCGCCTCTCCCTATTGTCCCACCGCTCAAGCGGGACTTGGTGTGTGACACGCCAGTCCAACTGACTGTACCGCTTTCTCCTGTCGAACCTGCAAAAATATTTGACCGTTTAGTGTAAGAAAAATGTATTGAAAGTTCCACCGATGTACAAAAATAACAAGTTCTCACCGGTGTAGACGTTGATCCGTGGAGACAACAGGGGGTGGGGTCGCCTGCTTCCTACCAAACTGCCGCATCACCCTACGCGGGAGGTGCCACTCGACCGCGTGGAAGAAGATCAGCGGCGTCACTGTGAATCAAAGGTCACTATCCCGAAAACACAAAGGGCTAAGTGCCATGCCCTGCACCTCGTCACGGGTGTACGACGTCCACATCACCTATGAGTTCACAAAAAACGTACGTTTCAGGTGTATGAAGGAGTTAACATTAGTACATCGACAAATTATTTATAGTACTCACCTGCCACTGCGTGACCACGTCCAACTCGTTCATGTAGGTGAGGTACCTTCTGTCAGGGTTTCCTCGCACCGACTTGATGCCACGCCAAAGGTACAACAACGTCGGTCTGCTAGCCTGAAAGTTCCACGCCTGCAATGAAACGAGGTTAGAAACTCTTAAGAGATATCGGTAAGGGTTTATATATACGAATACGTACAGGCACTGCAGAACAATGTGGCCTCCCAATTGGAAGCCGCTCCCAAGACTAGACCTGCAGGAGGTACAGACATCCTCCCAGGCTGGCTGACACGGCCTGGCGTCTGCAGCCCACGCACAGTTGCCGGTAGAGCCAGGCTAGTGTGGCCGACCCCCAGCTGTACGTAGCCACGTTCTCCCATGGCTCGGCAAGGAGAGGTAGCACGCTCCAGGTGATCGTGTTCCCGGACGCGTTTGCGAAGAGAAAGCCTCCCGCACGACAAATGTCGACCACCACTTCCCAACAAGTTACATTCGAATTTTTCACGACCTTCTTATAGTCATTCCAATCCGACTCCGATGCAATCTTCAACAACACGTAGTGAGCCCTAGCCTTGCCACAATCAAATCTGCCTTGCACAAACAATTCACTTTCACCAAGACCACACCTCATCACAGACCGACAATGGAAAACTAATTCTTCAAAACTTGGACTCCTATCAAACAACAAAATCTCTTCCTTCATATTCTCAAACTCCCCGTTTTCTCTAACGGTTCCACCCTGAAACAGCCGCACTAAACGATCCATCTACAAAATTTGATACAACAAATGCAATTTCATTAGCCCTACGATACAAAATCATCTATTCCTTCGGGATTGCCTTAACAATATATTTACATTTTAATCATTTGAGAGTGGTTTAAATTTCCACGCTAAACAATTGGCTACATATATTACTTCACCTATTAATTTTAGCTATTAAAAATGACCAACACAAGGGCGGAGTGAACAAATAAGTGACCGGATTCAAAAGAGGTCAAACACTTATAATATGTAATGATTCTAAAGACCTTGTTTTATATTTGGCATAGCCCACAAAACTATACACCGTGTTTAAAATGCCATAGCCAAACATTTATCTATACCTAAATTTGAAGACCAAAACAACACATGCAACTAGTTATACACGTAAATAATACGGGCAGAACGTCCATAACGTATGCCACAACGGTTAGAACGAGCTAAACAACAAAAAATCGAGCCTAAATCGACATTTTTGCTCAAACCCTATTTTCTAAACAAGTCCCAAATGCGAACAATCGAGTGAGAAAATGGGGGCATGGAGGGAGGCATTACCTTGCTAGGAGGATGAGGATCACTTTTCCCTCCTTGGAACCGAGGGGGACGGGCGGGATGCGGCGGGCGGCGGCGGGGCGGTGGAGTAAGAACAGCCCGAGCGCACTGCCTCGGGCTGCTCCAGCGACATGATATATTCTGACCTTGCCGCGCCAAGAGGGGTGGCGCGGCAAGACGGGCCCACTGTCAGCGCTACACCACCTGCGGCGCGTCCACGGAGGCAGCCTTGCCGCGCCAGCTCATGTGGCGCGGCAAGGGTGGGCCCCGCAGCTTCCATGCCAGCGGCTGGCCGGCCACGGCTGCCTACGTGGCATCATTTGCCGCGCCATATGACCTGGCGCGGCAGAGGCAATTAGCCGCGCCAGTTAAGTTGGCGCGGCCAAAGGGGTCAGATCTGCAAATAGTTTTTACGGAGGGTTAATTTTATATTATTTATTTAAAAAAGGTTAAAAAAATTTTCCCTCGCCAAGCGCGCCTTCGGGCCAGAGCATCACCCGGCGCCTATAAAACCGGACGCTGTCCTGCCGGCCCGTCCTTTCTCCATTTCCCCCAAATTCTCACCGCGCCGGCGCCGGAGACGTTACCGTCAAACTCGTGAGCCACAACCCAATTCCTCTCGCCCCGAGTGTGCCCATCTCACCCTTGACCCTTTCCCTTACTTGATTTCAGAGGAGTCGACCGGAGGAACAGCGTCGGCGACACCCCTGTTTCGGTCACCGCCGGGCCCTTCGCCGCTAGCCGTCTCCGATTCCCATCTCCTTCGGCACAAACCTTGGTGAGGACGCCTGTGATCCCCTCTAGCTCGCCGACCATTCCAGCGGCTAGTAGATCGGTAGCTGAGCTTGATAGCTCCGGCGAACCTTCAGCTTCGCCGCCGTATGCCGCACCGCCGCGTCCGGACGTCCCCGGCCTCGGCGCGAGCCTCGCTAGATTCCTTAGGAGCTGTAGAAGCCATACCTCGCACGCACTTGGCCGTAGCATGGCTGAAGCGCCGCCGCAGCACAAGCCGCCGCCGCCGGCCACGTCGCCTCGCTCTGAGGAAGACGATGAGCGGTAGCCGTTGGATCTTGCGCTATGATTCGTGCACAGACATGGCCAACGTGCCACTGAACAGTGGGACCCACCTGCCAGTATTCCCCGTGAGCGCTGGGTCGAAATCGTGTCGTTGAGTCGTTGATGTGTGGGCCCTGGCCCCACTGCGCAGGTTAAGTGGAAACGCATGCGTACGTGGCGCGAGCCCCGTGCGAAAGCGCCCCCACGGAAATACGCTTTCGACGTTCCGCCGCTGGCTCGCGCCGGTGCGCGCGCGCATAGGCCGTGGGCCGAAACAGTAGCTAGGTCGGCTCGTTCGCTGGGTTGGCCCGACGAGATTTAACACTTTTTCACTGATTTTATCAATTAAATAAACCCAGAAATAGATATTGATTTATCCAAAATAGTTAGAGGCTCCCAAAAATCCTAGAAAAATTTGGATAAATAGTTTAGGCCCTGCCAGATTTTATGAAAATATAAAATCAACCACTGTAATGAAAGAATAGCACTGTTCTATAAATTGGGTAGAATTCGAATAAGAAATTGGTTAAACTAGAATTAGGGTGATTTTTAGTTATATTAAATAATTGATCTGACCCTATATAATCTTAGGAAAATAAAATGGGGAAAGAAATGTAAAAATAGATATAAAACACTGTAAAAATGCGAAGCTTGTCCAAAGGTACTCATTAGAGATCTAATTTGCTAAAAACCAACTAACAATTAGCAAATTCCTTTTATTTAAAAATAGGTGCTGACTTTAGAAAAATGCATTAAAATACCTTGTAACGTAGATTTACACTTTTTATTTAACGACGGCACTAACGGTTTTAGGACAGCAATGCAAACGACATTAACTTTTAAGGCCTAAAAAGTATTTTTTTTAATATTCAAGAATTAAGTGAGAATCGATCAAAATTTCCCGGGGATATGTATATTTGTCAAAAAACTAGATGGAACAAAAGTTGTATTGGATCATTCATCAAAAAACAAACAATTTATATATAATTTATTTATAAAAAAATCCACATCAACACATAACAACGACACTAACGGTTTAAGGGCAACAGTGCAAACGACATTAACTTTTAAGGGCAAAAAAGTATTTTTTAATATTCGAGAATTAAGTGAGAATCGATGACAATTTCCAAGGCGTATGTATATTTGTCATAAAACAAGATGGAACAAAAGTTATACCGGATCATTCAGCAAAAAACTCAAATCGTGTTGTATAGGATAAAAAAAAATTCCCTAGATGTCGACATCCTACTTCATTCCACGAACCTCATCTCATCAACTAAACAACCAACCAATCACACCTGTTCATCGACACCGTTGAGGTTTGCATATATGCTACGTATGCTGATGTTTTTAGTATTTAAATTGCAAGCATGGTGGACGAACATGGAATTAATTCACACTGATAAGAGAACCATTCGAACATCCACCAGCATTGGTGTTGAAAACTTTCATTTCGCTTCATATCTGGCAGATAATAGTCTACACGTATTCCTACTAAGCACGTATGGACACACTAAACACAGCTACGCTCATACCACGAAGATTTTCAATTGATCATAAAAAACAAATGGTACCGATAATTAAGTTTATGCACATTAATTGCTCCTGAGTAACTCAACTAATTTACTCTTCATTCTAGCTAACCGGCTAACTATCCAAATGTTTATTCTATATATTTCCGATATTTGGTTATAGCAGCTGTATTGTGCACTATTTCATAGTTTTTTTTGACAAAAAAGAAAGATATATCTTTTTTTTTTTACTCTTCATTCTAGCTAACCGGCTAACTATCCAAATGTTTCTTCTATATATTTCTGATATTTGGTTATAGCAGCTGTATTGTGCACTATTTCATAGTTTTTTTTGACAAAAAAGAAAGATATATCTTTTTTTTTGGGTTATCTTCGAAGTTGTTTATTGGGTGTGACACGTACTAGACACAACTACAAAAGTAGAACAAGAGGGACGAGATCTTAGTTATATGTTTGTCATTTGTTGGACGTCGTCGTCATGGAATTCTTCTTTAGGCATTAAATGGATGGATTTTCTTATGTGTTATTTTTTTATTATGGGGATAACATTTTGTATATTGATGTTTTGCTTTGTATTAACCGTATATGTTTCACAAGTAAAACCTGGAATATTTTTATTATCTAAAAATATATTTCTGATATTCAATCACGTCAAATATCTATTTGTACATCTAGTTGACGCAGAGGCAAGAAGTTTTTCCGATTACCTTTAATAAAACATCAAATGAATGGAAAATTCAGCTAACGACAACTAATTCAAGTCATCATGTCGAAGCATCCATCCTGACATAGGACAAGCAACTGTTCTGTTCCCTCCGAACTGATAAGATTGGGAGAAAATTAATTATAGTAATGCATCCATCTATCCAACTAACTATTTAATTATAACACGAAAAGCTAAGATGGAGTCAGGCTTAATTCCTCTGTCGATCGCTACCGCCAACTAATCACACTGAAACGTACATCTACTCTAAAATTAACGAGACAGTGCTCTATCTTATTCGTTTCGATTAAGCATATATAAACGCCCTTATTGTGGAGCATATTTACTATATTTTTCACATAAGTCGTAGTACAAGTGTAGAGTGCCGTTGTTTTTGTAAAAAAAAAATTATAACACTTAGATTAATTCAGAGGCTAATTAAAAAGTTGTGGCCGCCTAACCGAGGCTCAGAAACAAACACTAATTAACAACAGAAGGCTAAAACTTGGCTAATTGATTTGTAAGTCATCTGGTACATTCTAAAAGCCAAATAATTTGACTTCTCAACTCCGTTACACGAAAATTTTATATCGGATTCTCGGAGCTTTTATAAACAAGTTAAATAAATAAGATGACCAGACAAATTGAATTCTGCTTCCACAAGCTTTAGAAATTCAGCTTTAACCAATTTAGCCTAACTTTTCGGAACAACGCTGTTATTACTTTGTTACGGCAAAGTTAACATGAACAAAACAAAGGCCTGGTTTTGTTCAGATTAAATTTAATTAAATTAAATGAAAATTTGTTATTTTTATATAAGCCAAATGATGTAATGTTTTGTAGTCATTCTTGTGGGGGTTTTAAATAGTATTTCTTAAAGTTTGTAAAATATTTTTTTAATAATTTTTTGAACTCGTTAAAACGTATTTTGAGGGGTCACAAATTTGCTACAGTAAAACGCAACTCTACATTAATCTGAAACAAACAAGGCCTTTCTTCGTATGTTCCAAAGGTCAATCGATTCACACGTGCATGTACATTTGCCATGCAGAGACTATAAAAACCTTTGATTCGCAGTTCGGTTTGATTCGGTTGGTTGAACCAAAAGTTAAGAACCTCAAAAAACAGGTATATAGAAATATTAAAAAAAATTGAGATCTTTACCAAAAATCTTCCACAAAGTTCCGATTTATTTTTTACATATGCCATGCTGAATGATTAAAAAAGATAATAAATTTTGATTTGACCACCAATCTAAGAGGGGGCTAATTAATGCGGCGGTAATTAATTAAGAGTCGACGACCAAACCCGCACGAGCATATATGCATGCATCCGTCACTTGTGACACAACAACACATGCCTGTTCTAGACGAAGAACAGCACAGCACATAGACGCCAACACGTACGCGATGTAGCCATTAAAATATAGAGATTCTGCTGGTGATGCTCTATAAAATTTTTCAACAAAGTTCCGATTTTTTTACTTACGTCATGCTGAATGATTAGAAAAGATAATAAATTTTGGTTTGATCGAATGCAACCGGTCAAATCACGAATCTAAGAAGGGCTAATTGATACGGCGGTAATTAATTAAGAGCCCACGTACGACCAAACGCGCACGAGCATATATGCATGCATCCGTCACTTGTGACACAACAACACATGCCTGTTCTAGACGAAGAACAGCACAGCACATAGACGCCAACACGTACGCGATGTAGCCATTAAAGGCAGAAGTAAAGAGCAGCAGTTGGGGAGGTGGCGAGAGGTTGACGACGATCGAAGACCAGCTGGCTAGCGTCTCTCGATATTCCAGCACGTACACATGCTGACCTTAAGCTGAATAAACATGATTTGATTAATTTAGAAGGGCAGTCTAATCCAATAGATCTAGCCCTGCAGAATTGAAGGTAATATTTTGGATCGTGATCAGTGTGTGTGTTTGGTTTTAGATTAGCTGACACCTCCAACTCTCTCCAAGCTACCTGCATGCAGCTGTCATACTACATTCGTGATGACGTGCATATATGATGCTTAGCTATATATTATCTCATATATATATCTAATTGTATTCATGCGTGTAGATGATGGATGATATCGGTTTGGTCGGAGGGATGGCCATCCATTGACAAATCTAGCTGTACATATATTGCGGCCGGTGTCCGTCATCTCTCGTACGTGCATCACCTGTGAATCTTTTTTATTTTATAACTAGAAATAAAATTTTGTGTGATGAAATCATGGTTCCCTTGGCCTTTTGATGACGTCTAGGTGCTGGGCGACGGACCTTGTGCCTAAGGCCTTGTACATTTCGGCTTATTGTAGCGTTTCAGTATACTTTATTTTTTTTATATAGCCTATTTGGTATAATAATTTGTAATGATTTTTTTTTCAAGTTTTTAGTAGTCCTCTTAAAGATTCTAAAACTATTTTAAATTTTTTTATAACATTTAAACCTCTTTTTAAAGACTCTTAAATTTTACTGAAACGCTATACGCTACGCTACACTAAGCTCAAATGTACAAGGCCTTAGGGTCTAGACGCCGACAGCCCTCCTAAGAGCATTTTCAACGGTGGATCGAAGTCGATCACCAACTATAAAAAATAATATGTCATCTATTGATAGCAAATAGATAATTTTCAACAATATTTTAGTTATAACATATTCTCTAAAAGTAATATGGACCCAAATGTAATAACGTGTACACATATTGTAAACCGTTATAAAGTGGTTCTTATATATCTAAGAGTACTCTCTTTCTCTTCTTCACATAAGTAAAAAACTAAGTTGTAGTCCTTATAATTAGCTGATTTTGCACCATTTGAAATGGTTTAAGTGGTTCAAGACAGCGACTAAGTGGTCCAAAGCAGATCCTTGAGTGTCTAGACGATGATTGGTTTTTTATAGTCTCATAGTATTTTATACCATGAGAAACATTTTTGTAGTATTGAATACTCCACTTTGTTCCAAAGATTTGGTTCTCTCATTTGATCATGGGTTTAAAAAACTACGTAACCAAACCGTTGACAGTTTCAATGGATATCATGGTTTCAATGAGCTTTGATAAAACAATAATATTAATGGTAAACTAGATATAATAATAAACTATATGATTTAAAAAAACCACACCACCAACCAGGCCTAAACGTTAATGCACACAACCCAGGTCGCTTGTACTCGATCTCGATCGAGAAGGATCGCCATGTTCCGAGTTTCATCGATGTAATTAAATCAAACGCTATAGCTAGCTGGGCATTAATCTTGAAAATAGGGAAAATTGTGGTTTTACCCTGCTTTCCAAAGCTAATTGTGATTTTACCCTCATTTTTCCTGGATTGTGATCTTGCCCCTGTTTTTCCTAATTGAACCACCCGTTTACCCTTATTCTTAACTCCGTTAAGCTAGGGCCACCTAAGCGACGCAGCGGGAAACAAAACGCCGCGGCATGGGCTGGCGGACGACGCAGGCAGGCGGGTGACGCGGCTGGCCGAGCTCGCTGGCGGCACGAGCGTGCGGCGCGGCGACGCAAGCAGGGTAAAATCACAATTAATCTATGCGTGTAAAATCACGAATGAACATGTAATAGTTGCATAGTGTTACTTGCTTTTGTTAATTCTATATTGTTGTGAAAATTTTTTAATGTTGATCTATAATGTCTCTGTGAAATACTAGAACACAATTGCTACCGTATCACTGTTGAAATATTTTGAATAATATGTACTCAAAATAAGAAAATTAAAATCATAACATACTAATATGAAAATACATGTGTCATTGACGCCGTTAAGTACACTTAACGGAATAGGGGTAAAAGTGGTCTTCACTTTGAAAAAATAAGGGCAAAATCACAATCCGAAAAAAATAAGGGTAAAATCACAATTAGCTCTCAAAACAAGGGTAAGAACACAATTGCCCCTTGAAAATAAGTCTCACCTTTAAAGGGGAAGCCACCAAATTAAGCTGAAGCAGTACATAGAAAGACGTGTCACGTGTGCCCGTGCATATATAGCTGTACTTCATGAAAGCTTGTGCCGATCAAATAGGGTGCAGTCAGCTCGCACGTACGGCTGATGATGATGCATCAGTAGCATACGTGCGGTACGATCGAGCTTCATGACCATTAATCCGTGCATGCTAATTAAGATATATTTAACTGCCGTGGGGTAGAGCATCGATCGATCCATGTTGCAACGTCTTGATTAAACACCGTGGGATGCTTCTTGTTGATCTTTAACATGTTGTGGTAATGATCTATATATATTTAGAATGCAAATGTTTTGGGTTTTTTTAGCAAATGAACAATTAAGTTTGACATATTGTTTAAGTCTTTAGATCCTAGATTAGAGAAAAACCAAAAAAACTAATGCGGTCGTGTTTTTTCAGGCGGATACGGAAATGACAAATAATTTAGAAAGTTTCCTTATCTAGTTTATCTCCTAACTTCAGGAGCTTATCTGGGTAGTCCTTAGAGTTGTGCCGCTTTGTTTAACATGTGTTTTAGAGTTTTTATACAAATATTCGAGATAGAAAATCGAATGAAAAACCAATTTTTTTAATTTAAAAGAAGATAAGTAAATAGGCATATATGTCAAGTTACTATATAGTGGACACCCGTTCAATGTCAGCTCACATCGAATCAAAGCTTAGGAAGAAGAACATCCCTCTCACTACGCTGGCAACAACGTTGAATCCTGCCTGTTCCGGCGAAGCCACCTCGATCCACCTCTCAGGCCCAAACCACCACGGGTGACGGAGAAACAGAGCAAGCTCAAGAGTAAATGTGGACGCCCAAACCTCCGATGCAGCCTACTGCGAGGCCAAAACGAGGTAGCCAACACCAAAACCCGCCGCCATCAACATCAGAACCACCAGCGACGGAGTCTCAACACCTCTAATCCCAACCTTCTCACTGGCTAATCCTACCAACGGCAAAGATCTGGCCGCAGCCAAGACATCCCCACCGCCGAGGTCTAAACTTACCTTTATTCCCAGAAAGGACGATGAGGACAAGCGTGGAAGCCAGAGGAGAGGAGCACACCTTCCTCTGGAGACGAAGACGACACCGTCGCTGCCGACCCAGAAGAACGGCGAGCACCAGCGCCACCGCGACATCGCCAGGAACCACCAACCGCCAACTGCCAACACCGCCCAAACCAGCCCAAACTCCCCTAAACCCACCCCTAATGTACTAGAAAACAACTCCTAAAAAGGTAAACACTACTAGCAGGCCCCCTCCACACCTTCTCCAACCTCCAACCCACCACCACCACCACAGCGTCTCCCTACTCAGATCTACCACCTCAAAACCTCCAAAGAGGAAAAAGGAGCAGATCCGACAAAAGGAGAGCCATAGGAGGGGCAAGAGAGTTGAAAAGGGGAGAGAAGTCGGAGAAGAAGCAGCTCCAGCCGGCCACCTGCCCTGGCCGACGCCAGCGAGGGCACCGGAGGCAAGGCAGCCGGCTAGAAACGAAGCCCCCTCGAGACGCCTGCTTTTCGCCACACACTAGAAAGTTCCTGTTCGGTTCCTCTTTGACTAGCCAGTAACACCGCTTTGTTTAACATATGTTTTAGAGTTTTTATACAAATATTCGAGATAGGAAATCGAATGAAAAACCAATTTTTTTAATTTAAAAGAAGATAAGTAAATAGGCATATATGTCAAGTTACTATATATTGGACACCCGTTCAATGTCGGCTCACATCAGACTATGTCACCAATAGTGAACCCTTGTCACTGCCTGCTACGAAACCGATAGTGATATGTATCTACACGAACCAATATATGTAGCATCCATATCACTAGCTATCGATATTAAAAATCATCTTTTACTTTTCCTCTCTCAAAAGTAAAAAAAATCTAAAATATTCAAAATTGTACTTTTGATCACCATCAAATAAAAGCATGTCATATACCACATGTGAAAAGACAGTGCCCAAATGCCCATGAGCTCTACCAGCTAAATTGTACTCTTTGTTATTTGTAAATTTGTAGATTCATAATTTCGAATGGTTGGCTTTGATAACTCTAAGAAGCCTGAGCATATATGTCTGCTAGGGTATGTAGAGTTTCGAGAAGGGACGTCAAGAAGTTCGAGGAAGACCAAACGTTTGGTCCGTGACGAAACGACCGCAAACTCGATGATCAGAACCGTTAAAGAACAATAAAAAACGGTTGTCAGAAAAGGCTGTCGGATTCGCTCAGTCAAGACAACCAGATTTTCTCGACGGTCGGATTCGCTTCGTCGAAACAGCCAGATTTTCTCGACAACCTAGCCGTTGAGACAGATACTCTCGACGACCAAGTGTAGTACGGTCAAGAACCTATGCATGACAGCCGTTTGGGGCTTGACAGCATTCTCTCGACGATCCGACGGTAGCCGTCGAGAGAGAAAATGGTGGGACCGGTCACACTGGTGCAAGAGAGAGGGAGAACGGCTCTGCTAGCAGAGTGAGAGTACGTACGTAGTAGTACATACTTGTATGAAGTGTGCATTGATGCCCTTGATCTTGATGCGTGCAATTAAGCTCGTGTACGTGCTCATCAACGGAGCTGATGAACCGGCTCCTTCTTCTTGTGATCAATCCATCGAGGTCAAAAGTACCAAATGTCCGAAGCCAATCAAGTCATTACAACGTACTGCTAGCTACTGAGCTACAGCAAGCGCATTCAATTGACTGACCCTACGTAGATCTATGCTGCAACTGCAAATGACCCAGGGCGTACTTCCTACCTTTCTCTTTAAGGCCTACTTTAATTTTTTTTAAAAGTCGAAACTTTAGAAAGTAAATAAATCAAGGCTCATGTCCACCGCCGCCGAAGCTCGAGGTGGTCAGATTTCGGCTCTGAACGCAGGAAGAGAAGCGGAAAGAGAGAAAGAGAGAGAACGAAGAGCAGGATATGATGTAAATCCCACCTCATTTTAATCGTAAGTATGGGTTGCCATCTTAGTGATTAACGATAACATGACATCCATTTAACTCGGTATTTGATGGACACTTAGGATGAACGTTTAATGGGAGCACTAACGGTTCGGTGACAATCGTGCAAATCAAAATAAGTCTAAAGTATAGAGAAAGTAAAATTAAAGTTTGGACGGTAAGAGTACCGGGGGCAATAATATAATTTTCTTTTTAAAATTTGGTTGTTATTCAAATTTAGAGACATAACACTTTGTACTTCAATTTAAAGAGGTTTATTCTCTCTTTTTTCCTTTCCGTTTATCTTTTCTAGTACGTTTAATTCTTCCACTATATATAAGCAAAAGGCACTTTTATTTGCTCTTCAAGGTCCCGTTCTTTTCGGCGTATCGTACCGGTGCATATTACTATAACAAATTTTGTTATTTTTA
Organism: Raddia distichophylla; assembly: GCA_005191435.1. NCBI lineage: Eukaryota > Viridiplantae > Streptophyta > Magnoliopsida > Poales > Poaceae > Raddia > Raddia distichophylla. The sequence goes on from SPJY01019435.1 coordinate 937,806, forward strand.
CATAACCTATATGTATAATAATCTGTAACAATTTTTTTCGTGGCTTTTAGTAGTTCTTCCAAGGATCATAAAACTATCTTTCAATTACTTTTTCATAATCTTTAGATTTTTTTAAAAGGGAATTGCTAATAATCAAGCGACTGAAATCCTGGGGGGATTTCAGTCGATCTCACTTACCCGAGCGCCGCCCACCTTCTTCCTTCCCTCCGGCGACCTCCTCCTCTCCCGCTGCCGCGCCGTCGGGGTTGTGGGTTAGGGTTTAGGTGGGTTCGGGTTCAGGTTCGGGGTGCCGTCGGGTTTAGAGGGATGGCTGGGGGAGGCGGCGGCCCGGCGGTTGGTAGGGGATGGAGTGAGGGCGGCGGCAGAGGCGGGGGCGGCGGCGGCGCCGGAGCCGGGGACGGGGGGGAAGGCGATTGGGGCGGCGGTGGCGGGGGGTGGAGGCGACGGCCGGGTTAGGGTGGGCGGGGAAGCGTCGGCGGCGGGAGGCTGGGTGGCGGGGCGGCTAGGCGCCGGCGGCGGCGCCGACCGCGGGCGGTGGCGGAGGCGACGGGGGAGGAGGAAGAGGAGCGCGGAGCAGCCGAATGGAGTCGGTGTCGAGCGGTGGAGGGGGAGGGGAAGGGGAAAGTAAGAGAGAGAGTGGGGGCGCGGGTTGATCTGGACCGTTGGATCTCAATCCGACGGTACAAAAAATCGACTGATTGTTAAAAAAAACAGTTGACTGTGCAATAGTGAGTCCCTTTTTTAAAACTTGAATTTGCTACAGTATGACGTGGACGCAGCCATACCCTGAAAAAGGAAAGACCAAGTTGTACAGATCGGCCCACCGGCCCACCGGGTATCCGGGCTCGAAAGGCGCGTGCATTCTGGTGCCTGGTGCAGCGTGTCGGCTGTCCGGTTTTTTTTAGAAAACCGGCGTGTCCGTTTTGGCTTCCGTGGTCAGATGGAGTTGGTTGCCGGTTGGGCGCCAACGGATGAGCCGACGCTGCGCCCCTTCGCTGTTCTGGGATTTAGAACATTGATTAATTATGCTACTATAAGTGGGTATACATACTACTACTACTACTACGTGTATTATTTGAAGTCTCAAGTTTCAATAATTAAGAGCATAGCCAAAAGAATCTCTATATTTCATACTCTATATTTTTTCTCTAAATCACTATCCGTTTTCAATATTTCCATCATTTCCAGCAGAGTCTCTATCCCAAAAAGATATAGAGATTCTCTTGACTCTGGAGAGTTTCTAAATTTAGAGACTAAGATAGGGACCCCTTGCGGATTAAAATTTTTTAAAATTGTTTCTTTGCTATTTTTCCCTTTTGTAATTTCTTACAAGATTTGTTCCTTCGCTCTTTTTCTCCGGCTTATTTCTTTCAAATTAGCCCATTGATCATAAATAGCGTCGTAGCAATGTACCGCGTGTTCCTTCCTAATCATGAATTATTCCCGGTATATCCAAAACAGGTCCTGGTCATGCAGGATTTGAAGGAACGGTGTACGTCTAGCTCCAAGCTGTCTACAACGCGGACCGTCGTCTAGGGCCTTGTTCATTTAAACCGAAAGTTGCTAAAAATTTTAATCGAAAAAAGTTGTAATCCCTTAAAAGACATCTTTTAGAGTTATAAAAATAGAAAAAAAATATTTTACAAACTCTAAGGAGAACTATTCAAAATTTCACAAAAATAACTACAAAATATTACATCATTTGTTTGTAAAAAATAATAAATTTTCATTTAGTTTAATTTAATCTAAGCCGAAAGTCAGACTGGACGAATTGTTCAACGTCGTATGCAGTTTGGTCCAGCAGTAACTTAAATAAATGTACATCACCAAAGACACAAAGGAAGAAAAAACGAAAATGAAACGCACAGATCATAATTAAAGAGGGGGGGAAGAACTTGTGCCGACCTATTAAACAAGGACAAGAGCAGGTGAGCTCGATCGTTGCATCTTCATCGTTCAATTTTTTTTTTCTTTCTTCCAATAAAAAAGGAACGTGCAGTACGTGTATACGTACACCACTATAACACATAAAGCATCATCATATTTATGCGCGCATCACATAATTTTAATTACACTTCACACTACGGTTATTAACTAAATCGAGTAATTAACCATCGTCCATGTGTCTAACAAAAGTTGTATCATATGATAGCTGCGCATTTGTGACTTGTCATGAAGATGTAGCTCCGACGTTGGGTTCAACTTTTATCGACAACAAATGGTTAATTATCAAAGTTATTGGTCATGTTGACACTGCATGATATCTCAAACCAACCTATATTTGTTCAAAAAAAAACCCAACCTATATCAAGGTTTTAAAAAATCAAAACAAATTCAAATATAAACAAAAAATTGAAAAATATGAAAATTCTTTTTTGTGTTAATTCAGAAATAAAAATGTTATGCACTGTTAAGATTTATCCTCGAGTTCAAAATCTGGAGAACGAGACCCCTTATTTGTTTCAGATTAATGTTGAGTTGTGTTTTACTGTAGCAAATTTGTGACCCCCTCAAAATACGTTTTAACGAGTTCAAAAAATTATGAATTTTTTTTAGAAATTATAAGAAGAACCATTTAAAACTCCACAAGAATGACTACAAAACATTACAATATTTGGCTTATACAAAAATAACAAATTTTCATTTAATTGAATTGAATTTAATTTAATCTGAAACAAACAAGGCCAGCAAGTTCATATTTACTGATTTTCAAGTTGTTATCTAAAACTATGATGCCATGTTAAACCTACTAGCTAGCCACAACTCAAAACCATTTCACACAGGAGGTACAAAAACACTAAAGGAGGAGGTGATTTTTTAAAGGGTGCGGCATAATGTGAATGAATCCTACATTCCACCAATATAGATGAATAAGTTTGTAATGAATTCTAGCTAGTGAATACACAAAGTTTGATAATAGAATAGAGGATGAATGGATAGTGTTGGATTTGTGAAAAGTTCCTCTACATCATAGACGAGACCAGAAGACATACGCATGTGGCATGCCCATGTGGCAAGTTAGCAACAATACCATATACACTCGCGCGCACACACATGTACGGTTGTACATGGTACACATGTATTGCTGACCGGCTCACTCACACACTTATCCCTAGCTAGGTCCCCAATCCCACCCTACGGTGTCCTCCTCAACTGAGACCCACAACCACATGACACTACTCCAACCCCGTGCCACACCAACCCTAGGTTGCCGCGTCGTGCCGCCTTGTGTGTACCTAGCTTTGAGCCAAACTCTCCCTAACCCCCCTCCTCCATACACACACACACACACTCACATGGTTTCTGCCTCCTCCCTCTTAATGGTCGATCGTCCCGGTGATCGCACCCACCTCGCCGCCACTACAGGAATCTCCATTTATCCCGAGAGCTTAAAACCCTCGGAACAAAGGGAGGAACCCTCGGGATTAACTGTTCACGAGGGCTAGCCCTCGCAAAAAGTTGCTCGCATTTGTTCCCCCGCAAATAACAAAGAAACATGAGGGCTGGGCCCTCGTAAATAAGTAAAAGCGAGGGCTAAAGTAAAGCCCTCGCGTATAACTGCAGGCGCGGCTTTATGACGAGGACCAAGCTGCCCTCGTGAATAACAGGTGGGCCCCGCATGGCACAGGCGTGGGGCGGCAGTTTAATTGCGAGGGCTACTAAGCCCTCATGAATAATTGGCCCAACGAATTATTGCGAGGGCTATATAGCCCTCGGGAATAGTTGGACTTGATTCATTTTTTTGCGAGGGCCTCTGCAGCCCTCGGGATATATTTAATTCAGAAAAAAAACATTTAAAATTCCAGTTTCCACAATTTCTCAACCTCCCAGATCTGGCGGCGCCGTGGTCGTGCGCCACCAGGAGGGAGCAGGCGGCGTTGGTGGCGGGGGGGGGAAGGCGGCGGTGGTGGCGGGCGGGGGCGGGAAAGGCGGCGCCGGCGTCGGTCGCGTGCGGAGGGAGGCGCCGACGATGGAGGGGTCGAGGAAGGCGGCGCCGACATCGGACCCGGGCCGGGATGGCGGCGCCGGCGACGGACGTGGTCGGGGAAGAAGGCGCCGGCGTCGGTCGTGGGCAGGGAGGGCGGCGTCGGCGACCGGCAGGTGGCGGCGGGGCTGGCGGCAAGGCCGGCGGCGGTTTCGCCCATGCCCGCGTGCGTGCGTGGGTGGGAGAGGCGTGCGCCGGGGGTTTTATGGGATGGACCATGGACCAGGTGGTACGTTTTGAGATGAGCTGGTCCTGGGTGTAGATTATCCTATTCTACACCTAGATGTAGTATAGGATATCTATTACTATATTTATAAATAAATTGCAATGGTAAAATCATATCAGCGTAATTTGAAGATTGTATTGGTATCTAAAACGTCGAGTTTTTGTAACACGGAGGAAGGAAGTAATATTATACTCTTCGTAAACTGAGTGTTCTAGTTTCGCATCGGCACGTGTGTCGTGTGCTATGCATGCATGCGAAGAGCATGTTTTGCCCTAAATGTGTAAGGGATAATTGCTGAGGAGATCTAGATCCTGTGATGATCTCCGAGACTATTTGGTTGGCCAAATTACCAAACTGATCATAAAAGGGATCCTTAGCGTCTAACGCCACATGCATGTTGACATGCCCACATGTTCTTTCAGGTTTCTTTTTGGTTGGAAATTAATCTTCGATCGGCAGCGGATTGATAAAAATCAATGAAGTTGTTTCAGCAAATGGTAAAAAATCATTACAAGGAAAAAATTAGGGATATGACAAGCGCATAGATGAAATATCAATCGTATGTAAATCATAATAATCCATTATTCAGGGGGCAATATTTAGCCCTCGTAACACTAGTCTATTTTATCGCCAACATAAAGTTGGTCTTTTCCTAACCCTATTTCATATCCCTCTTATATAATTTTAGTTTCAATATTTTTATTATTCACAATAGTGATAGAGCAAGAAAATAGAGACACCGTTAAACATATCCTAACACAACACCTTGAATTCTATATCCTAACGCTTTGAATTCTGCCAATTATATATGGTTCTCTTTGATTTTTTGTTTAGTTTTAGTTTTAGTTTTAGATAGAAAAATTAATCACCTTGAATTTTAAAACTTTGGTACGAGCGTAGAAATGGTTTCATAAGAAAGAAAATGTCTCCTTTTCTTTCCTTATTTATTATGCTCCACATCAACTTTCCATTCTATATGGCATACGAAAAAATGCTGGTAGAAACCCTATTGTAAGTGCCCTTAGGTTGTCTCCAACAGTCTGCCCTAAGGGATGGATTATTTCCCTATATGTTTCAACAGCGTTCTTTATTCCATTTCCTAAAATAGAGAATTTCTCTTTATTCCCTTATATGTAGATATTCTCTCTCCTTCCACTATACAATTCTCCATATACGAAACGCTGTTGAAGATGGGAGAAACATACGGAGATAATTTTTTGAAAGAAAACCTGTATATAAAGTTATAGGGGGATTAAATTTAGGGATTACCGTTGGAGATAGGACAGGGCAGATATGATTGAATCCTCATGTCGGCCGGGTCTACCCCGATGTAATTAGGTTGCGTGCGTTTTAATTAGCTTGCGTGCTCCGTTAATTGGGCCAAAACACGTGCTCGATCGAGCTAGCGAGTGGTTGCCGGTTGGGCGCGAACGGATGAACGATCGCCCGGTTGCTTGCTGCTTTCCAATTTTCCTCTCATCAGCAACCTCGAGGGATCGGTCCAGCGTTAGCTTTACATGATTACATCATACGACTGAGAGTTATTATTTACTTCCTCCGTTCTGAAATAGTTGTTGTTTTGTATATTGACATGGTCTTTAAAATAAAACTTTGATCATAAATTTTTTTAAAAAATTTATCTATAATACATTAAAAATTATAATATTATGAGAGTTCTTTTGAAGACGAATCTATCTATATGATTTTTTGTGTTCTCAATCTAAATAGTTTAAAAGTTATATATGGATAAAATTTTAAAACTTTGACTTAGAACAAGCATAAAACGACTAGTATTTCATAACGGAGGGAGTAATTTTCAATCGATTTTTTAAACCGTAGATCAAATATTTTCGAAAATACATATAAAAATATCTAATGAAAACGTCTAGATGTGTGAAAGAATCGACGAGTTTTATATAAAAATCAGTCATATTCGCAAAAGAGTTCTAGCATTAGTTACATCAGAAGGGGATGTAGATGCAATATATTTTGAAGTCTCAAATTTCGTATAGTGGGTTTTCTTCGTATAGGATCGTGTGAGTGGTTCCCGTGAAAATTCATTTAGGAGTCATCCAAACTGAATTCCATGCATGCACATATGTGTATATCCAAAACAGGTCCAGCTAGATCATTCAGCATTTGAAGAAAAGATGTACGCTTTTACAACCAGGAATTCATATTTTGGGTGGTCAGAAATTTGTGTGCATGCTGAATAAATAAAACTAGCACAATGATCCGCGCGCGCATGCGCAGATATATTTTTTAATTTGTAGTTTGGTTATGTATCTCCTGTACTACACTCAACTTGCGTATATATTTTAACATGTAAATATTGTAATAATACGAACCCAATTATGATCTATGGCATATTTTTTTTAGATTCAACTACAAACGTATTTATAATATGCAAGCTTGTAGTAATAGTAAGTGTACTCGGTTAGATTCAAAATAAAACATATTTAAGCTGTATATTGCTATGGTTTGACCACTATAATTGATGATGCAAATTTTTTTGACTTTATTCTTCAATTAATATAGAAATTTCTAAAAAAAAATCGAATGATTTTAGGACGTCTTGCTGCTTTTGGGGGCTGCTCATGCAATGGCATGGTCTTCTCATGGCAACATTCTCAACACCATCCTCAAAACGTCCAAAAATATGGTCGGATTTATATTTCCAGTGCCTAATTACAAAAATTCCATGAATTGAGCACAAGTGCAGGCTCCATGAATTGATGCACGTATAACTCTCTATATTGTCTCCGACGGTTTGCATCTTCCCCTCCTCTCCTTGGGTCTCAGATAGACATATACACCGACGGATTGAATCAGGTTCAGACCCTGTTCTTTTGGGCTGATCTGAACAGCTTAACGGCTGAAATGACTGAATTTTCGAAAGCTTTTCGATGTAGTCTCGAGATTCAGATCCATTTCGTTTGACTTGTCTTTTAAAGCTTTAGGATCCACCTTCGAGATAACGAAAAACGAACTTAAAAAAAAAGCATATATCTTTTGAAAAATAGATAAGTCGTTAATCCGTTAAACTGTTAAGCTGTGTTAGGTTTAGTCCCACATCGGTTATTGGCGATGCGGGAACACAACTTAAAAGGTGGAGGCACACCTCTCCCTTCAGGCTAATCTTTTCAGCTGAGTTGGTCAGGACCATTTTTTTTAATCAAAGGGCAGGATGGCTGCCATGTATTGATCAAAGTGAGAAGAATTACATGTTGGGGGGATTGGACCCTCACCTAATGGCACAAAATTGATTGATTGATTACATGATTGTAAAATTGGCTCCCGCAGCCATCCAGAGCCGCAGTTCGTCGATGAGGTGCTGTAGGAAGATGACTCAGGGTCGCTCGAGTTGGCGGAAAAGCTGGTTGTTGCGCTCGAGCCACAACTGCCATATGGTCCTACAGATTATTGATAAAGTGCCAGGCGGAGCCCTACCTTTGAGTATATCCTCGTTCCACCAAGCTAGGATATTGGTCTGATGTCTCTAGGACGACGGGTCGATGGTTGGGGAGTTCGTCAAGTAGGCCAGGCATCCCTAAATAAATGCGCTGTAATCGCATTGGGGAAAAAGGTGTTCGGGGGTCTCTAGATTGCGCATGCATAGCTGGCAGAAGTAGGCATTTGGTAGGCGCCTATGTTGCAGAGCGTCGGACGTCAAGACGCATTGAAGGAGTAGGAGCCAAAGAAAAAACCTACATTTTGATGGGGCCCAGAGTCTCCAAGCGCGTTGGATTGCCGGCGAGGGGCAGCGGCCGATGAATTGTAGCCGGTAGGTGGATCTGACAGAGAAGGACCCGTCATTGGAGAAGCGCTAGGTCCATTGATCGGCCACACCCGCAGAGCGTGTGCTTTGAGACAACCGTGCTAGTAGGGAGATGAGTTCCGGTACCATCTGGGGGTGATCCTTTGACCGAGGTCGATCAGCCAGTTGTTATCTGTTAGGGCGTCGCTGACTGACCTATGGCGCCTTAGAGAGGCCGAGAAGAGTTGCGGAGCCAAGACCTTCGGGGAGAGGCCAGAAAGCCAGGAGTCTTCCCAGAAGGAGACCGAAGAGCCATCTCCCACAGTTACAGCTGCGCCTGCATAGAAGAGGTCAGAGTCTTGGAGCGAGTTGGGGGCTAGAAGATTTGACCAAGGTGCCGTCGTGGAGATTTTGCTAAGCCAGAGCCAGCGAAGACGAAGGGCTCTAGCAAAGGAATTGAGTTCGATGACGCCAAGGCCTTCGAGTTGAGTTGGGGAGCAGATGGTAGTCCAATTCACCCAACTTCTCCCCGTCGTGGCTGTTTCAGAGCCATTCCACAGCCAAGCCCGTCTGATCCCATCAATTTTTTGGACAACAGAGCAAGGGGGTTTGATATATAACTGAAAGGGTGTAAGTTGGGAGCGCCGAGAGGACTGCCTTGAGTAGGGTGAGCCTACCCCCTTTGGACATCAAGGGGCCACGCCAGCTAGCGAGTCTGTTGGAGATTTTGTCAACGAGCGGCTGGAAGTGGACATGTCTGAGGCGCTTGACGGAGAGTGGAAGGCCCAGGTATTTGATGGGGAAAGTGGCTTGTGTCGCAGGTAAGTCTTGGGGAACATTGTCCAAGTCGATGTTGTCACACTGGATGGGAACAACTTAGCTCTTGGAGAAGTTTGTACGTAGGCTAGAGATGTCGCCGAAACTGCTTCGGATACCAGCCAAGGCAGTGGTGTCTTGCGTGGTTGGGTTAATGAAGATGGCCGCATCATCCGCGAAGAGGGAGATGCGAGGGTTTTGAAGGCACCTGTGAATTGGAGAGAGAGCTCCCTCCTCCGTGGCCTTTGATAAGATAGCGACGAGGGGGTCAATGGCGAGGTTGAAAAGAAAAGGGGAAAGCGAGTCCCCCTGACGAAGGCCTTGGCGGTGGAAGATGGTGTTTGTTGGTTGTCCGTTAAGGAGGACCCTCGAGGACGAGGAGGCGAGTGATAAGCAGATCCAATTCCGCCACTTGGTCCCAAACCCTCGCGCGCGGATGTTGTCAAGGAGGTATGTCCAGGAAACCGAGTCGAAGGCCTTTGCCGGATTCAATTTGAGCAGAAGGGTTGGAGTTCGAGTTCTGTGGAGGGATTTGACTCTGCCCTAGACAAAGAGAAAGTTGTCCTGGATGTGGCACTTCTTGATGAAAGCGCTTTGACAGGATGAAATCAGGTCATCCATGAACGAAGCGAGGCGGGCGGAGAGGATTTTGGTAAAACCTTGGTTGTGCTTCTAGTTGGGCCAATAGATGTGGGGATCTGTGCCCAAGGCCAGGTGTTGGTCTCGGGGGAGCCGGATCACTGGCGGGCCATGAGATGGCAGGATCGCAGCGGGCTCCAACAAGCTGAAAAGAACGGAGCCTCAGTTTAGGACGGGCAGATTGGATCCTCATGTAGGCCGGCCGGGTCTATCCCGATGTAAATAGGTTGCGTGCGTTTTAATCAGCTTGCGTGCTCCGTTAATTGGGCCACAAAACACGTGCTCGATCGTGCCAGCGAGTGGTTGCTGGTTGGGCGCGAACGGATGAATGAACGCGCGGGGAAGGCGTGAGACGCCCGACCGGGGGCCGACGTGCGTGGCCGATTGATCGCGCGGCTGCTCGTTGCTTTCCAATTTTCGTCTCATGTCATGGGGGGTTATTCTGGCTTAACTAAGAGTTATTGTTATTTAATTTTTAATTGATTTTCCAAACCGTAAATCAAGCATTTTCAAAAGGACATATAAAATGAAAACGTCTAGGTGTGTGATAGAATCGACGTCGAATGTTATCTAAAAATCGGTCGTATGATGATTTGCAGAAGCGTTCTGGCATTAGTTACACCATAAGGGGATGTATATGTGATACTTTTTAAAGTCTCAAATTTCGTATAGCGGGTTTTTCTTCGTATAGGATCGTGTTAGTGGTTCCAGTCAAAATTCGTTTAGCAGTCATCCAAACTAAACTCCATGCATCCACATGTGTATATCCAAAACAGGTCCAGCTAGATCATTCAGCATTTGAAGAAAAGGACCTTGTTTGTTTCATATTAAATTAAATTAAATGAAAATTTGTTATTTTTGTATAGGCCAAATGTTGTAATATTTTGTACTAATTTTGTGGGGTTTTAAATAGTTCTTCTTAAAGTTCGTAAAATATTTTTTTCATATTTTTTTGAATTTTTTAAAACGTCTTTCGAATGGGTCACAAATTTGTTACATTAAAACGCAACTCAACATTAATCTGAAACAAACAAGGTCAAGATGTACGCTTTTACAACCAGGGATTCATATTTTGGATGGTCAGAAATTTGTATGCATGCTGAATAAACAAAACTAGCGTAATGATCCGCGCATTGAGATATATTTTTTAATTTGTAGTTAGGTTATGTATATTCTATACTACAGTCAACTTGCGTATATATTTTAACATGTATATATTGTAATAATACGAACCCAGTTATGATCTATATATGGCATAATTATTTTGATTCAACTAAAAACGTAGGAGAGAATTTTTTAAAAGAAAACCTGTATATAAAGTTACAGGGGGATTAAATTTAGGGATTACCGCTGGAGATAGGACAGGGCAGATATGATTGAATCCTCATGTCGGCCGGGTCTACCCCGATGTAATTAGGTTGCGTGCGTTTTAATTAGCTTGCGTGCTCCGTTAATTGGGCCAAAACACGTGCTCGATCGAGCTAGCGAGTGGTTGCCGGTTGGGCGCGGACGGATGAACGATCGCCTGGTTGCTTGCTGCTTTCCAATTTTCCAATTTTCGTCTCATCGGCAACCTCCGTCTCGAGGGATCGGTCCAGCATCATGGCTTTGCATCGTACCACCTACTTAGAGTTATTATTTACTTCCTCCTCTGTTGTGAAATAGTAGTTGTTTTGTATATTGACATGGTCTTCAAAATAAAACTTTGACCATAAAAAATTTATCTATAATACATTAAAAATTATAATATTATGAAAATACTTTTGAAGACGAATATATCTATATGATTTTTTATGTTCTCAATCTAAATAGTTTAAAAGTTATATATAGATAAAAATTTTAAAACTTTGACGTAGTTCAAGTATAAAAAGACTAGTATTTTATAACGGAGGGAGTAATTTTCAGTAGATTTTGTAAACCGGCCGTAGATCAAATATTTTCGAAAATACATATAAATATCTAATGAAAATGTCTAGATGTGTGAAAGAATCGACGAGTTTTATATAAAAATCAGTCATATTCGCAAAAGAGTTCTAGCATTAGTTACATCAGAAGGGGATGTAGATGCAATATATTTTGAAGTCTCAAATTTCGTATAGTGGGTTTTCTTCGTATAGGATCGTGTGAGTGGTTCCCGTGAAAATTCGTTTAGGAGTCATCCAAACTAAATTCCATGCATGCACATGTGTATATCCAAAACAGGTCCAGCTAGATCATTCAGCATTTGAAGAAAAGATGTACGCTTTTACAACAAGGGATTCATATTTTGGGTGGTCAGGACACCCAACTTGCGTATATATTTTAACATGTATATATTGTAATAATACGAACCCAATTATGATCTATATATGGCATAATTATTTTGATTCAACTAAAAACGTATTTACAATATGCATATTATAATTTGATATATTTATGGCTATATTTAGTTAGCCTGTAGTTATAGTAAGTGTACTCGGTAAGATTCAAATTAAAATATATTTAAGCTGTATATCGCTATGGTTTGACCACTATAATTGATGATGCAATTTTTTTGTCTTTATTCTTCAATTAATATAGAAATTTCTCCAAAAAAAATGAATGATTTTAGGACGTCTTGCTGCTTTTGGGGGCTGCTCATGCAATGCATGGTCTTCTCGTGGCAACATTCTCAACACCATCCTCAAAACGTCCAAAAATGTGGTCGGATTTATATTTCCAGTGCCTACAAAAATTCCGTTTGCCGGCGAAATTACTTGGATCCATGAAATTTCGCCGGAACTGAAGTCCCTATTTACAACACGTACTGTCAGTTTGCTTTAATTAAATATATATAAATTACTCCTAGAAACCATTTTATTTTAAACCTAGTTTGCTTTAATTAAATATTTGCAAAACAATAAAAGACTTACATTACTATTTTATTTACAAAAACAAATAAAATATTAATTATGTATTTTATTTCAATTGATTTGATTTTAAATTATTTAAATAAGCGAAGGTATTTGTGACCTTAATTAAATATTATTAAGTATTAATAACTTTTTCATCTCTCTTGCGGGTAGACGCCACCACCTCCGGGCTCCAGCCGTTTCCTTTTCCCACTCCCTCGCCAATCCACCCCCTCCCCTTGCGCCGACTCTCTTCCTCTTGATTTCTCCTCTCTCTCGGCCTCCCTCTCTCCCATCAACTCCCCCCTTTCCTCTTCCTCTTCTCTTTTCTTTCCCATTCGGCTTAGCTTTCAAGTTAAATCAATCCCGTATATGGAAGACCCTCAAATCTCTCAGTCTCCTTGGAAGCCTCTTTTCAGCATGGAAACCTTCGATACCCTGCGGATCCGACGGCTCCTTCCTCTCTATTTAAACCTTGGTGATCCCCCTCTCTCGCTCTCCTTTTTTGTTGTTTCTTCGCAATTCTTTGTGGAAAAAGCTCGAGGTTTAAAAAAACAAGCCAAATTCATAATTAAGCCCAAAATTTGAAAGTAACTAAAATTATTTTACTCTGTATCATCTTCATTTAATTCAAAACTCAAAACAAGTTGATATCGACCGATATTAAGGTTTGTTATTTTGAATTGATCTGAGTTTAATAGCTGAAATGACTGGATTTTGAAAATTTCTCGAGACGGTCTTTCATTTCGTCCGACTTGTTTTTTAAAGCATTAGGACCCACTTTCGAGACAGCGAAAAAATGGACTGAAAAAACCCACATGTTTCTTTTCCAAACGTACATAATTCGTTAAGTAGCTAACACTTAAGCTGTTAAGCTAAGAAGCATAGAGCCTAAATCCATCGGTTGCCGATAATCATACTCATTTTTTAAATTAGGAAACAAAACCTCAGTTTTTTTTAACCATTTTCGAGTACCTTCTCAAAGGCTAAGAGCAACTCCAACTCTCCCTCTATATCTCCCCTCTAAAACACTATTAGCATCCCCTCTATCCACCGCTTTAAATTTTCTTCACAACTTACACTACACTGTAAAAGATTCCTTCTTTCCGGCAACCCTTCCATATCCACTACAGTATTATAAAGGGCCACCTAGGCTTTGTACATTTCAGATTAGTGTAGCGTAGCGTAGCATTTCTATAAAATTTATCTTTTTTATATAGCCTATTTGGTTTAATAATTTGTAATGATTTTTCTCAAGATTGTAGTAGTTGTAAAAACTATTTTCAAATTTTTTTTTTATAATATTTAAACCACTTTTTAAATACTCTTAAATTTTGTTGAAACGCTACGCTAAGCTACGCTACGTTAAGCTGAAATGTACAAGCCCCTAGAGTTGCTCTAAGGGCCTGTTTGGATCCCTTAGCAGCTAATAGCTAATAGCTGGCTAACAATTAGCTGCTAACAATTAGCAGGCCCCCTGTTTGGATCCATTAGCAGTTAGCTAGTTGGATAGTTGGCTGTGAGTGCAGTTTACTAGTTGAAATGACTGAATTTTGAAAATTTCTCAAGACAGTCTTTCGAGACAGCGAAAAAATGGACTGAAAAAACCCAAAACATGTATCTTTTCCAAACGTACATAATTCGTTAAGGAGCTAACACTTAAGCTGTTAAGTTGAAAAGCATAGAGCCCAAATCTATCGGTTGCCGATAATCATAGACTCGTGTTTAAATTTAGGAAACAAAATCTCAGCGTTTTTTTAACCATTTTCGAGCACCTTCTCAAAGGCTAAAAGCAACTCCAACTCTCCCTTTATATCACACTATCTTTCCCTCTATCCACCGCTCTAAATTTTCTTTACAACCTACGCTACACCTTGAAAGATTCCTTCTCTCCGACAGCCCTTCTATATCTGCTACAGTATTATAAAGGACCATCTAGAGTTGCTCTAGAAACCCAGGTTGCAAAATTAAACAAGTTAGCAACAGTGCGCTGTACCAGCGCGCACACTGCTGTCCGTGTCGCTCGCAGCCTCCCCGACCGAGACCCACAGCCGCACCCCCACCGGCACCGGCGCCACGCCAACCCCCACGGCGCCGCCGCCCCCAGCTCCCCGCGCCGTCCATGCCCGCGCATTAACTAGGCGAACCCAACCCCCACCCCCTCCTCCTCCTCCTCCTCCTCCCTCTTAATGGTCGCTCCGGTGGTTGCACCCACCCCCACCACCACCACCACGGCACCACCACCACCTTGCTTCTATATAGCTCTCTCCTCTCCTCCCCTGGCCCCGGCACCACACGCGCTATCTCCCCCATCGCCACTCGTCTTCCCCGTCGCCGGCCAAGAAACGAGCTAGCGCCTAGCGACGATGGCGGACGCCGGCGGCGGCGAGGAGAGCGCTGCGCGGCGGCGCCCGGGCCCGGGGCGCCTCAAGCTCGGGTACCACCTCGCCGTCTCCAACGCGCTCTACATCTTGCTCGCGCCGGCCGCGGCGGCGGCGGCGCTGCGGGCGCGGCGGCTGGCGGCGGAGGACCTCGCCGCCGGCCGGGACGCCCTGGCGGCGAACCTCCCCCTCGCCCTCGCCCTCCTCGGCGCGGCGGCGGTGCTCGCGACGGCGTACCTCATGCGGCGGCCGCGCGCCGTGTACCTGCTCGACTTCGCTTGCCACAAGCCGCCGCCGCAGCACGTGGTGACCCGGGAGACGTTCATGCGGCAGTCGACGGCGGCGGGGGTGTTCACCGGCGAGAACCTGGCGTTCCAGCAGAAGATCCTGGAGCGGTCGGGGCTGGGGCAGGGGACGTACTTCCCGTCGGCGGTGCTGAGCTCGCCGCCGCGGCCGTGCATGGCGGAGGCGCGGCGGGAGGCGGAGGCGGTGATGTTCGGGGCCATCGACGGCGTGCTGGCCAAGACGGGGGTCAGGGCGAGGGACATCGGCGTCGTCGTCGTCAACTGCAGCCTCTTCAACCCCACGCCGTCGCTCTCCGCCATGGTCGTCAACCACTACAAGCTCCGGGGGAACATCGCCACCTACAACCTCGGCGGCATGGGCTGCAGCGCCGGACTCATCTCCATCGACCTCGCCAAGCAGCTGCTCCAGGTAATTAACCCATGCATACCTCCACTAATTAATTATAATCATAGATTTACGCTTTCATTAATCATCGCAAGAAGTCTCGCTTAATTTTCTCACATATCTAAATATTTTTGTTGAATATGTTCGATTTACGATACGGAAAATCGATCGAAAGAACTCTCCACCTTATGTCAAGCCGGTTTCAGATAGATTCGTTAATTTTTTAGTTGTGCGAAATTTTCTTAACTATTATTCGTCGCTTCAAATTATTTGATCGCCATCGTTAATTAGTTGTTAATTAGTTGAATCCGCATGCAAGATTAGATTCAGATAATCCATATATCTATTGTTTAATTTAATCGCCATCGCTAATTACTACTTTTTAGTGTGAAAGATTAAAATTTTAGCAAACCACGATTGATGTGAGTGTAGCTAGGGTGGTTCAGCGACCGCGGCCGCGTGCTCCAAGGGTAACCGATGATTCAGGAATGGACGGTCAAAATTGCTCCGTATCTAGGGCATAGGCGCCAGGTGTTGAACAGTTGAGCGAACTTTGACTTTGTTTGACTTTGCATGCGTTCCATCGAAAACGTATTAAGCTCGGCATCAGCCAATAATTAATGGTGATCATTCGTTAGTAAATGATTGATTAGCCATAGCTGGACGTGACCTGACCCCAGGTAGAAGCATACAGAAATTAATTTGAGCGTAGAAATTCACCTGTAATCTCGTCACTGTCTTCATTTACTGCTGCTATCTGTGCGTGTTGGATTACTGCAATTATGTGCGATGGCGATGTCGGGTCATATATGTATGAGGTTAACTAATTTAGTTTGTTGTTAGGTAAGTTTTAACTTCGATCTGTTGTAGTGCGCTAATTAATTCACATGAGAATCACAGAGACCGGCTTCTTGCTCCCAATCAAAGAGAACAGGCGAGTGTGTGTGTGTGTGTACGAAACGAATTAATGTGTTAGATTTTAGCATATTTTTCTTCAGTAGTCCATTTCCTGGTTAAACTATATACTATCGATCGCTAAACAGTTTGTAAGCATGTTTGGAGAGGGAAAGGCTGCCAATAAAAAAAAACTGCACCTCATTCCCACAAAATGGGAACTAGTTTATTATCGTACCAATTAAAAAGATTCTATAACAAAAAAAGAGCATGCATATATCTGTGTTTCAAGTTTCAACGTCATCTTTAAAGTGATAGGATGATGCGCGTTCAAGGTGGCATACAGGCATGTTTGGCTTAAAAAACTATTTTTAATATTTTAGTCTAGTTTTTCTGTCTGTTCAAGATGGCATACAGGCTTGTTTGGCTTAAAAAATTATTTTTAATATTTTAGTCTAGTTTCTCTGTCCGACACCACATAGGAAACTTTTTAATAAGCAAAATAAACCTACTTTAAAAATATATTCAAAACTACTCAAAATTCAACTTAATATATTCAGCTTATTTTATATTAATCACCTTATTTGTTCAGCCACTCATAACATGTATACTCCTACCTGCACCGGCTTGCAATCGCATGCATGCAGATGACCATTGCTGAGTTATGTAACTAGTAACAGTTAGTAGTTGACCATTCAAGCACTTTCGTCTTCCTCCTCGAACCTTCGCTAGCTAGCTTGATCCCCAGCCTTTAATGGAGACCGGTCCCTTGTCCCAATCAATGTAGAGGGGAGGTTGCTCCATAAAACCACCTGCAAGAGGCACGGGGTGGTGGTCACCATTGGCCTGCCCCCTGCGTGTTCTGCGGAGTGATCTAGAAAGTTTTGACCACTATCCACAACTCTTAATTTTCAACTATTTATGAATTTATCTATATTATTTTTTCTCTACTGTTTTGTTGTCACAGTGCTAGAACGCTCTTTTCAACTATTTATGAATTTATCTATATCAATTTTTCTCTACTGTTTTGTTGTCACAGTGCTAGAACGTTTTTAAGTTATGATCCACGCCGAAAATGCTATTACACAGCCATTTAATGACGGCAGCTAGCTGACAGTTCGCTTGCATGGCGATTTTCTATGGACCCAGATGGAACGAAATTTTCTCGCCTTCTAAATATCGCTCGTGCATTAGCAAACACTTTTAACATGCTTGTGTTTTAAGAGTCTAATGTTGTCTTTATGATTGTTTTTGGAGACTGCACAGGCACAGTAATTATAGGCTGCATCTAAAAATGACGGTGTTTAGAGACGACCTTAGATATATATAGTAATTAATACCTCGAATTAGGAGTCGTACGTAGATACACATTGGTTTCAGATATGTACGATTAGACTTCTAAAACTTTTATTACGTTATCATTTAAATATTTAATTAGATTGCATACGCACATAATAAGCTTTTATCTGTAGTAATCGGCTTGTATGCGTGAATGGATGGAGTAATTTGGCGGTCGGTAATTAGTACTCCCCATGTTCTTTTTTGTTTGACGTCTTTTATTTTTTTATTTTTTGACATGTCTTTAACCATTTGTCTTATTCAAAAAATAAATATGTAAATATTATTTATTTTGTCGTGATTTGTTTTATCAATAATGCTGCTTTAAATATGGCTTTTTTTATATTTGCACTAAAATTTTAAATAAGATGAATGGTAAAAGTCATGTTTAAAAATCAAAAGCGTCAAACAAAAATAAAAAAAAAAGAGGGAGTAGTTTAATTACCGGTGCATGGTTGAGCCGTTGGACTTGGAGGTAGCTGTCGTGTGAGAATAATGGCTCAGCAGGTTAACGATGAGCCGTATGTACGTGACTTCGCGTTTAGTTTACTGAAAACATGAGAAATTTCCGTTGCTGAGTTTTATCTTAGTCCATAGCTAATTTTACGTATAGTTCGATATTGTAAAAAAAATGTAAAAATTAATTTAATGATATTTTTTAGTTGTTACCGGATCTTTCAAAAAGAAAAAAGGTACATAAAAGGTTACCTAGAGAAGTGAAGATATTTGTGAACATACTATATAATGTTTTTAGGTTAAAATATACACTTTCTATAAACCATATGTAAATTAAATTATTTACTAGTGTAAATACGTTGAGTGAGATTTCATCTATTTTCAGGCAACTGATATTTTATAATTTAATTTGATGACTGGTGATGGGCCATATCACAGGTGCACCGGAACTCGTGCGCGCTGGTGGTGAGTATGGAGAACATCACCCTCAACTGGTATTGGGGCAACAACCGGTCAATGCTCATGTCCAACTGCCTCTTCCGCATGGGTGGCGCCGCCATCTTGCTTACCAACCGTGCCGCCGACCGCTGGCGCGCCAAGTACCAGCTACTACACACAGTGCGCACACACCGTGGTGCCGATGACCGTGCCTTCCGTTGCGTCTACCAAGAGGAGGATGTTGAGGGCCGTGTCGGTGTCGCCCTCTCCAAGGACCTCATGGCCGTCGCCGGCGAGGCCCTCAAGACCAACATAACCACCCTTGGTCCCCTCGTCCTCCCCATGTCCGAGCAGATCCTCTTCTTGGCGTCGCTCATTGGAAAGAAGATATTCGGGCTTAAGATTCGGCCCTATATCCCGGACTTCAAGATGGCGTTCGACCACTTTTGCATCCACGCTGGTGGGCGCGCCGTGCTAGACGTCATTGAGAAGAGCCTCGAGCTCACTGGGTGGCACATGGAGCCGTCCAGGATGACGCTCTATCGGTGGGGGAACACATCCAGCAGCTCGCTCTGGTATGAGCTCGCCTATGCCGAGGCGCAGGGCCGTGTTCGGCGCGGACACCGCGCGTGGCAGATTGCCTTTGGGTCAGGGTTCAAGTGCAACAGCGCTGTGTGGCGTGCGCTCCGGACCATCGACCCGACCAAAGAGGCCGCGGGGAACCCATGGGTCGAGGAGATCCACCGGTTCCCTGTTGACGTGCCCAAGGTCGAGACCGTCGCCGTCGCCGCCCCATCATGATCGATGGAGAGGAGGGGGAAGAGAAATGGTCGTGGTTATTTTTTATATATATTTTATTTTTGGGAGTGGAAGCTAAATATTTATGTCAATTAAGTTAAATTGTACCCGGAGTACTTGTGATTTTAGGCGAGGAGCTGTAAACATTCAAGTTTGATGGTTTGAGCTAGCTGACTTGATTTGGAACTTCAGCTTTGTTAACAGGGGGCAATTAAGCTTGGAATAATTAAGCACCTGCAAATTGTACATAAGATACAGAGTGATCACATGGTTGAGCCTGCTGGACGTACTTCGTAATGGTTTGGATGGGCTACAAAATTTGTTGCATTCAAGTTGGGCTTTTGGATGAATTGCTTTTTTTTTAACTCTTTTTTGTAACGCCATGTGCTATGAACCGTGAGTTAGGCATCTGTGTGGAACTCATTTGTGGGGTGGTAAAAAGATGAGTCCGTTTCTTCGCGATTCGCGATGGCATATAAGTAAATTCCTCGATATGAAAGCTTACAAAGGGAATTTTATGCCCTCTGAGCTATGTTGTAGATCTTTCGAGGGGCGACAAACAAGATTGTGGACGATGGCAATATGCGAGCTCATGTGATGGCGACAAGTTTAACAATCAGAGCAGAAAGCCCTCAATTAGAGCCAGTCCTACCATCTTGAGGTCTTGGTGCGAAAATATAATAAAGTTTTTAAACAGAAATTTGGGGGCCCTAGTACAAAAATATAACAAAGTTTTTATATAGGATCTATCATGGGCAGGGAATAAAAAATGTTTAGGAATTTTGAGGCTCTACTGCAAAAATATAATGTTTTCACACAGACGCATCATGAATACAGAATGAAAATGTAAATAATGTTCTAAATCTACGTTTTGTGATATTCGAACACAAAAACTACCAATTACATGTACTATTCCATTCCACTAGGCTACTCATTCTTATACTCCCTCCAGTTCTCAAATAATAGACGTTTTGGACATTGACACGGTCTCCAAAAAGCAACTTTGACCATAGAAAACCATTATAATTTATTTACAAAATGCACTAAAATTATAATATTATAAAAGTTCTTTTCGAGACGAATCTATACATATGAATTTTATGTACTCAATCAAAATAGTTTAAAAAATATTGATGGATAAAGTTTCAAAACTTTGACTTTGGACAAAGCTAAAACGTCTATTATTTGTGAACTGGAGGGAGTATGATCCATTACTAGTGCACAATTAAATGAGTGTATCCATGCGTGTGCTAGGTCGTGAGCTAGGATTAAAGGCCCTAATAGTTGGGGGGTCCTGTGCGGTCGTACAGCCCGCATAGACCCGTAGGCCAGGCCTGCCTGGCATGACTATGTGATGTAGGTTATAGACGCACTCCATTAGGATGAGCTAAATGGATAATGTGTTTGGCTTGAAACATTACCCTAGTAGACATGAAACAATATGTTTGCTCCGTTAAATATGTTTAAAAAGTAGTGAAAACATCTATTTGTTTTTCAAAAATATTTAATTTATTTGCTTTTAAATATTGTATTTGCTCTTGTGAGACACTCGTAAAAACATATGAAACATTTTGTTTGTTTTGTGAAGCACCGTTGTTTCTCTCCCTTTTAATTTGCAATTGTCAAACACTTGATCCTGTGGGTTGGACCGGAACATCTTTGAGTAATTATATGGGATCATTACCTTGACGTTAATTTCAGTACGTCGACCATGTTCATCAGTAGTTCGACGTTGCGGTACAGAGCGTTCGATTTCTTGTCATGATAAGGTACATGCATCATGTTACTTCAAACTAGCGCGGTAAAGCATACCCGTGGCACGCCGTTTTATTGGACTCAACGATAAAAATTAGACAAAAGAAATAACTAACGTTTTATTTTGATCAGGTTTCAATCAATAGTCCATTAAAATGCAGAGGTTCAAATTTTTTTTTTTTAAAAAAGTAAAAGACGAACCGATAGAATGATGTAATCTATTTTGTGAAACCTATTATTTTTAATTACTAAATATTTTGATGGGCCTTTACCATGCAATCATGGTTATGGTTCTATTTTTAAACCTTGTTTTTTTTTTATTCCATGGACCGTTGACTTTCAACTTTAATTATATTTTTCCAACATTTTTTGTATCCCTTGTCCGCATTATTTATTATGTTTTTGGTGTAATATCTAAATCTTTTCATGAAATCATAGGATGAAATCACCTTTCAATTCTATAATAGTTTGGCTTTCTAGATTTTACTAAGCTAAGTACAAAAGTTAGAATGAAGTGTTTATGATTTTTTACTTCATCATTCAAAAGTATTATATGGTTTAGGGTTCATATACAAAACCCTTTATTCATTTTTTATTTCATTCTAAACCCTAAACCATACGAAAGTATTATGTGCCTGTCGTACTTAGGAAAGTATCTAATGCTCACCAAAAGATAAACAGATAAAGCGATGTAATAAAGCATTTCCTAATTTGTTTCTTGTGAATGTTAAAAGATTTAAAAATAGCTAAATATTTTTACACTCCCACAACAAAATTTCTTTCGCTTATTTTAAATTTATTATTCTTAATTCATTTTTACTAAAACTTATCTATCTTTACCACCTAATTTTTTTATGAGCCCTTCCATGAAACTATGGTTAAGGACACATTTTTAGTTTTCCTGTTTTTTTGCGCCATTAAAACCTAAAATTGTTTATGAACCCTAACCATGATATTATGACCATTTTTTGGTTCTTTGTTTTTGTCTAAAAAAAACTGAAAATGAAAGAAATGGTTTGTCTTGCACGTGAACAAAAACCTTGGTTCATTTTTGATTGTTTTAGTTATTCCGCATATTAAAAAAATGAAATAGGAAAGCTCAACGCTGGGAAAAACTGGGGAAAAGCCGAAAGGGTCGCTGGGATTCGAATCCAGGCCCCGCTGAGTGCGTGCGCATGTGGGAACCAGTTGAGTTACGTGCTGTTGCTGCTCAATTAATGTAGATAAGCGTGGTGCAAAATAGAAGGTATAACATGGAAGGGAAAAAAAGGTTAAAAGGTGGAGCGGCTAGGACTCGAACCGTGGCCAGCCGCAGGAAAGTTTACGCCAAAGAGCACCTGAGCAATTGTCCCACGTTGTGGAGAATTTGATGAAATAAATCTTTTTATATGTACATTATAAATGGGGGGCTAGATTCAACTATCGGTCGCGATCGAACGGCCGTGGTTATTTCGACGACGTGGCGGCGCGGAAGCAAGCTCGTGCGAAGGCAGCGACGTGGAGGCACCAGAGGCCGGCCTGTTAGGCCCTTGATTTTTTTTTGAGAAATTAGGCCCTTGATTGATTCGAGCGTTTCAGTTGGTCAAACACAGCAAGCAGCTCAGATCTACTCATCGCGATCGGGATCGGACGGCTCGATCGTGCGGCGTCCTTGGAAATCACTTTGGATTAAAAAGAGTCCTCTGTATTTCATTTCGAAATTCGAAATTCTTCAGAACCAACGAAATTAACCCTCGTTTGTCGAAGTCAAGCGTACGCGAGAAAGACAAGCCAAAGTCAGATAGACAAATACTGCATCGAGTTCTTACTCCCAGGCCGGCCACTTTGCTTAGGCTTGTGACCTGTGACTTCTAATCAACCTGCACGTAATTACCAGCAACGGTATACTATCATGCACTTTGCAGAGAGAAAACCGTAAAATAAAATACGTAGGGATAAAGCCGTAAAATAAAATATAAAGGAAAAGAATCTTTCATAGTGAAGTGTGGAGTGTGAAAAAACTTTATAGGGATGGATAAAGTGTGCAGTAAATAAAAACATCGAGTGTGTATTCAGAGTTTTAGTCGGAGATGGTCTCCGCAATAAACCGGGGGCAAATTAACCATGCCCATCTGCATCTTGATCAAGTTAATCAGTTGGTCAACGTGTTGGTTGTACGCACAAGCTCGTGCCAGGCTAGGAAAACGCAGGGACGGGATCGGTTAGGACATACGTGCAGTGCACGTGCAGAATTGAAGGTTGGCTTTGACTTGAGCTCACGCTGATCAAGAGCCAAAGACTATCTTAGGCTCTATTTTTTTCAGCTTAACAGCTTAACGATTTAACAGCTTAACGACTTTTCTACATTTTAAAAAGCCATATGTTTTGAGTTTTTTGAATCCGTTTTTTCGCTGTTTTAAATGTGGGTCCTAACGCTTTAAAAAGCAAGTCAAATGAAATGGATCCAAATGTCGAGACTACCTCGAAAAGCTTCTGAAATTCAGTCATTTTAACCGTTAAGCTGTTCAGCCGTTCAGATCAGCTTAAAAAGACAGGGCCTTAGCATGCACTACTGCGTTAATTTGAGTAGAACTGCAAAATGAGCTTTGCGACGTTGAGTGAGCTTGGGTTTGCGTAAAAGACCCTAGGGATTAATATTGGCCCTTATGTTGACTAATCATTCGAGTAATTGCTCTCATCTGGTAGAGTGGCTTGCACTGAACAGTCACTGCAAAGTGGGATAACAACTTTTTACCTAGCGCTGCTACTTGGTGTTGATTAATTTGCCACGCAAGCACTTCCTAAAAGAAGATAGTCTTTATCTTTCTTCGCCACGTACGTCCGAGGATGTAAAGGGCAGAATTCTTTTTCGCTAAAATTTACTTATGATAGCTTTTACGGTACACTAAAATAAATTTGAACCACCTATATATTTCTCCCGATCTAGTGGTTCATATTAGTTCTAATATATTTTTATACTATCATAGTAGTATTTGTACTATAGAAATAGTGTAATTTTTTAAGGGAAATCGTTGTCATTTGCTGTAGGTAGATGTCATGGCACATAAGTAAATTTTTTTATCAGTAATTAATATAATTATTCTTCGAGGTAGAAGTCATGGCACATAGGGTCTTTGAGGGATGTTTCTGTGTGAGTTCTCTGACCAGTAGCGTTTTTTCCACCTCCCTCGCTACATATAGCCCTGGCTGCAAATCTGATTAACCAATTAATCAATCCAGGTGCGTTCTAAAAATGTGATTTTTTTTAGGTTTTTCCATGTAAGCTCAAGGTTAATTAGTTCCTGAATGCCATAGTCCACGGCTTCGCACGAACCAATTAATGAAGTGATTAAACTATAGACCACGACCTCGTCAGACAAACCTGCATAACCTTCAGCTAATTACATGCCTTCTTCTGCCTCTTCTGCAGGGAAGATGCAAGAAGCAATGATCGAAATTGTTTATTCGAAGTATCTACATTATTTTATTATTACTCTTGTTTTCCAATGTTAGGAATTTGCGCAAATGCAAGATCACGAACGACACCAGGAGACACGATGTTTGGTAACGCAG
Organism: Raddia distichophylla; assembly: GCA_005191435.1. Taxonomy (NCBI): domain Eukaryota; kingdom Viridiplantae; phylum Streptophyta; class Magnoliopsida; order Poales; family Poaceae; genus Raddia; species Raddia distichophylla. The sequence continues at coordinate 962,401 of SPJY01019435.1, forward strand.
TTCGGCATCGCTGCCTACATCTGCGGGGCTCTGATTATGGGCGCTCCTCCCCAATCCATAATACCGCAGCACACCATCTGACCAGGTCACGGCCACATGCCGGCCGCTGACCTCCTCTTGCCTATGCTACTATTATGAAATCGTTGTCTTGGTTACACCAGGGCTGCCTCCTTTTATATAGTAGAGGCCTGGATAGAGTCCGACTCTAACACTAACCAACCCTGCCTATTACAACACAGAGTCCTTGTAACCTACTCGTACACATATTCGACATAATACCTAACAAACTCCACCTTGGAGAATATAGTCTCTCCATCTTGAAGTCGTTCCGGCGTCTTGCGCAAACCCGTACACCCGGACTCTGGTTGCTTCCTTCCTTTGCAGCCTACAGCGGGCCGTCCGATAAGTCCTCATCAAACTCACCGCCTCTTGAAACAAACGACGCCGACCCTGCAACATGCTTAGCAGCTCCACCTGCAACAGAAGCCCCTTCTAACAAAAGAACCTCAGCACTGTCGCCTCCGGAGTTATACGAGCCTATTACCACATTAGCATCTGCTCCCTTTGATGGACTTGGACAGTCTCTCTTCATGTGCCCCCACTTATTGCATCTGAAGCACCGCACCGCCCTGTGATTTTTCTTGTTCTTCTTTCCAGCCCCATGACCGCCTTGATCACCTGAGACTAGCAAAGCAACAGAACGAGGTTCTTCCACTGCATTTTTATTCTTCCTTAATTGATGAGATATAAGCGCCGCAGTAATATCCTCAGTTTTGATGCTATCCTTGCCATATGTCAACGTTGTGACCAAATGCTCAAAGGACGGAGACAACGAACAAAGAAGAATAATTGCCTTATCTTCATCAGCGATTGTCACCTCCAGATGTGATAAATCCGTGACATACCTGTTGAAAACATCAATGTGTGCTTGCAGATCTGACCCCTCCTGCATCTTCAGCCCATACAACTTCTGCTTCAGATACAGCTTGCTGGTCAGAGTCTTGGACATGAACTGACTGGCCAGCTTGTCCCAAATTTCCTTCGGTGATGACAACTCCATGTTTCGTAATAACTTCGTATAGCATACATTAGTAAATTTTTTATCAATAATAAATACTCTGTAATTATTCTTTGAGGTAGAAGTCATGGCACATAAGTTCTTTGAGGGAAGTTTTTGTGTGGCATATCCATTTTCGTGGTTTTTCCATGTAAGCTCAAGGTTAATTAGTTCCTAAATGCCATAGTCCACGGCTTCGCACGAACCAATAAATGGAGTGATTAAACTATAGACCACCACCTCGTCAGACAAACCTGCATAACCTTCAGCTAATTACATGCCTTCTTCTGCCTCTTCTGGGAAGATGCATGAAGCAACGATCGAAATTTTTTGTCCGAAGCATCTACATTATCTTGTTATTACTCTTGTTTTCCAATGTTTGTAGCATTCATGAGCTGTCGTGATTGATTAGCAGGCACGTCGAATTCAGCTTGTCCTGAGTCCTGACTTAATTCCGGTTGGCGCAGGAGTGAGAACGTGCCAAATAGTGCTATCGCTTTGTGCAAAGAAAAAAAAAAAAGAGGAGTATGTGGAGTTCAATAAACTCGTTGCTTCGATATAGAGTCTAGTTAATACATAATACAACTCATAAAGGACTATATATGCGAGTGCACACCACATAGAACAAATGAGTATATATAGAAGGCTGCCATATTTCCTTACAAAGAGATTTTATGGGGTATTTTCTTCTTGCAGATCTTTTCAACATTATTCAAGATCGAATCACTAAGTGTTTATTAAAGCCCTAAATATTGATGCAATAAGAGCCTCCAACACTACTATAAGTTGCTTAATAGCATGGATCATCTAAGAGCATGGTCAACAGCCTCAGTAAATTATCGTAGCAGCATTGTTTCCCGCATGCTGTTTTGAATTTTGCATGCAGGAGTGGCTATAGATCGTTTTTTCCCCGTGATATAGGCCAACAGATGGGGTAGCTGTTGGCCATGCTCTAAGACCCAAAAAGGCATATTGAAGTTTTGTTGGTAAAAAATAAAGAGATAATTCCAACCTGTAATGATCGTAGTCTTAACGAAGGGTAAAATATAAACCCTACACAGCAGTCCTCTTACCTTACTTCAAAAAAATATATATTACTTCATAGATGCAGAAAATTGTGCACGCTGATGTCGTATAAGACCAAAAAAAAAATGGAAACATAAGATGCATGTTAAACTATGATGAGTGACAAAAATGATGGATCGCTTTGTCACTCATAGCAAAGAATAACAATGCTTTTGTAAGAGAGTGTTCTAACATAGTTTTGAGGTTTTATTCCTTAATACTACAACATAAATACATAAAATCAAAGCAAATGTATACCAATGTTGCAACTACTAAAATCAGCTCCGTAGTTTGTGAATCGAGTGATCAGATCAGACCAAGTCCTACTCACCACCAATTCCTGCTTCTTGCTTGCGATGGCGACGGGAGGGGACAGGGCGGCGCTCGACAACAGTTAGTGACGTGGCATGAGCACAGAGGGCGTAGGGGCAACGCTTGGCAATAGTCCACGACGGAACAGGAGCTAGGAGGGAGCAGCTAGGTTACCCTTGAGCCCGACCATGGTGCGTCAGTCGGTCTAGTTAGGCCGATGTGGGGAAGTAGTCTATAAATTTTTTATCGACCAGATATCCGAAATCAACCCGTATTCATCGGATCGCACCCCATATCCAACAATGCTATAAAAAAAATTACCCAGCGACGGGTGCCGAAAAACGGTACCCATTTCAAAAACCGTGCTACTGGACATGGATACCCATCGGGTTGTACCCGACCCGTTTTCACCCCTGTTATAAGGACCAGGGAAGGGAACCCATCGCTGCCTGTGCCTCCCTGCAGGTTCGCTGATCCTCCCCTGCTGCTTCTCCTTCTCCTTCTCTGCTCCCCTCTCGGAGAGGCCTCGCGCGCCACCACAGCAGGTCGGATTAGGCTGCCTTCTCCTCCTCTCCCTCCCCACCCTCCTCTCCCTCCCTCCTTCCCTCTCTTTCTGCTACGTTTTCCCCCATTTCGCGGGCTCGGATTTGGCCCAAATTCGACCGGGGATGGTTTGTCCAAGAAACGCTGGTGTTATTCAGAATCAGAGGATTTTGTCTGTGAATTTCCCCCAAATTTTGGGCTTTGGAACCCTAAATCGTTGGTAGTACTTGGCGTCCGCGGGAGCCCGGGCGGGCAGCTGCGCTCCCTGCCCGCCCGGGCGGTGGATCCGCCGCTGCCGGGGAGAAGGGAAGCAGCGCATGGCGGTCTGTTTATTGCTTTTGCTACGCAGTCTGCTAATCATGCAGGGATCAGCCATTGATGAGATTTGTGTGGCCTTGGTGCTGGGTGCTCACCGGATGGTTGAGTATGTAGCCTGCAGGATGGCTACAGCTTCTTGTTTGTTGCTGAGCTCTGATTTGTCATGTAGTCTTTGTCTATCACCCACCCTATGTGTGCTAGATTGTGTGCTAATGTGGTTGCCTAACTACCGTGTCATTTCTTGAAATTTAGGCATGGTTGAATTGTACTTTTGTGTGGTTTCCACACCATGTTTCGTGATTTCATTAGTTTCATTTTCTACCATGCTTTTGGAAACACGTTCTGTGCCTTGTGGGTTGTTTGCTGTAACTCATGTGGTATCTAGCTGTCATCCTGAAGCTTTGACTTTTGTTTATGCAGAATGGCGCTCAACATGGCGTACAACATGGCGTACACGTACGCGGAGCTGGAGAAGGAGCCGTACTGGCCGTTTGAGAAGCTGCGGATCTCCATTACCGGAGCTGGCGGGTTCATCGCCTCGCACATCGCGAGGCGCCTGAAGAGTGAGGGGCACTACATCATCGCCTCTGACTGGAAGAAGAATGAGCACATGACCGAGGATATGTTCTGCCATGAATTTCACCTCGTTGATCTGAGGGTGATGGACAATTGCCTCAAGGTCACCACCGGGGTTGACCATGTCTTCAACCTTGCAGCTGATATGGGAGGGATGGGCTTCATACAGTCCAACCACTCTGTGATCATGTACAACAACACTATGATCAGCTTTAACATGCTTGAGGCTGCTAGAATCAATGGCATTAAGAGGTAATTCTCCATCCGGTGCTGGCTCTGTATATCTCAAGTTTTTCGCCTAGGGAAGCTATAAGATGCTGCGAATTTTTTTTTATGTCTACAACGGTAAATTTATCCAATCGCTAACCTCGACAAGCAAAGGAACCACCGCATATAGTAAGTATTGGGTGGCAGCGCATCTATTTGTTTTCCTTGATCTGTGAAGAGGATATATTGACAAGCATGCTGTTGAATTTATAAGTTTTTAATTAGTTAATACCCATAATTGCTATGTGGGCATGTGTACAGATTCATACGAGCTTATGTGAATAGCTTGGATTTGGCTTACATGGGGAATTCGTTACTGGGGGCTTTTGGCTAGGCAATGAATTGATGACGCTAAGAGAGTGTGGGAAAGTATTTTATCACTATGCGGTGCTTGTGAACCATGTAGCAATTTGTATGCATTGACATAAAAGGGCTTGGATTTGCTATTCAGGTATAAATTGTCCAGGCCTTTTCCGCTGGAAGATGATGCTAGGAAGTGTACCAACATGTATCATCTGTGCATGTTTGTTGCCTTTTTCTGTCTTTGTAGCCCATACAGGGTCATGTGTTTTCTTGTGGTAGATTACATATTAAAATATTTTTACTGTTAGCTCAAAGCTGCACCCCTTTTTTATTTGCAGGGTTCATTTACAAAATTAGGTAATAAATTTTAGGAATTCTGCAATTTATTTGCTGGTTAGAAACCCCAAACAAACTGCTCTTATGGAGCATTTTGTTCAACTCTTTAAGAAAAAGAGGTTGCTGTGTTCAACTGCGATGTTTTCATCCTAAGACATAATTGCAGTCCAGTATTTTTATGATGTAACTGATTCCAGGTTTTGGTTTATTGACATGATTGGGCAGCAGAGAAGGGAAGCTACATATGAAACCAAAGCATTAGCCTTATACATCTTACCAAACTACAGCTCAGATAATAATTCTCATCATTTTGGTCAATTTCTCCTTGTAGGTTCTTTTATGCCTCAAGCGCTTGTATCTACCCTGAATTTAAGCAGTTGGACACCGTAGTTAGCTTGAAGGAGTCAGATGCTTGGCCCGCAGAGGTTTCTAAACTTTACACTGATATATGTTTCTGTGTAAATTGACATATTACTATATTAATTATTATGATATAATATCACTAATTTGAGTGATGCTTAACCTTTAGCCTCAAGATGCCTATGGCTTGGAAAAACTTGCTACTGAGGAACTGTGCAAGCACTACACAAAGGACTTCGGCATTGAGTGCAGGGTTGGACGCTTTCACAATATCTATGGTCCCTTTGGCACATGGAAAGGTGACTTAAATATCTGGCAACTGCAATATCTTGATGTTGTTCTTAATGTGCTGCTAACTATTGTGGTAATTGACTACATAGGTGGAAGGGAGAAGGCTCCTGCTGCTTTCTGCCGAAAGGCTCTAACCTCTACTGACCGCTTTGAGATGTGGGGCGATGGTCTGCAGACTAGATCATTCACATTTATTGACGAATGTGTTGAGGGCGTCCTCAGGTATTTTTCTGTCATATTAATTCTGCCATGTACAAATAATTCTTCATTTCTATATTACATTAGCATCATATAAGATTTTTATCAATCTGCTCTTCCTAGTGTTTATTGTGTTGAGAAGATAAACTTTACAGCTTTTCCATGAGAAGAATTTGTTATCTTAATGCTGGATTTCCAGATAACTTTAATGTTTGCAAAATATTTTTCTGGTTAACCATTTTGTTTTACATTTTGAGAAACATCTGTTCTGCCTAAATTTCATAATTGATTTTGATGGTCCAACAAGAAATTTATCTTGATGACAAACTGAGCATGTAAACAATAGGCAACAACGTAGTACTGAAAATTATGTATAGAGGATTTTTTTTTAAAAAAAGATGCACCTCAGTGGGTCATACCTTTTTATTTGACTTAGCGACCTAGTCAGCTCTTTCTCTTAACCCCGAGGGTGTAGTACAATGAGTATATCTGGACCATGCATGTTTGATCCAACGGTCCAATGATATCTTACCGCCTGGTGTACTGTGGAAATGTTCATGTGTATATCCATTGAATTGTGTTAAGAAATCTTCAGTGTCATTGTATGGTACTGGATGTTTTTGTCATGCCTGTACCGCCTCAAGTCCTCAACTAATACCTAACTCTGGAATATGCCAAAATACTATGTCGTCAAATGTTTATTGATGAATATTCTTAATTACAAAGTGATGTATTTTATAGTAAAAGCTGATTATGCATCATGCATGGTTGAAAGCTACAATAATTAGACGTCTCAAAAATAGACAAATGTGCTGGAAATATGATTTTGAAACTCATTTATACTTCTGGGTGTAATTAAACTATAATCTAGGATCTAGCCACAAAAGTGCCCACATGAACCTTAGCTGGTTGTGTTCCCACAAGGTAAAACACCTTTTTGTTTTTGAGCTTTGTATAATTATCCTTGACGCCATAATCTTCTTCAATGATTTTCCAAAGCTCAAAAAGTCAGTGCTGTCATCACCTTTGTCTTTGTTTGAACATCAGAGATTGTAGTTGAATAACAGCACAACATAATGTATAATCTGAAAATATTCGATCATCATAGTAAGCTAGATCATGTTCCCTTGAAGCCTTCATGGCATTATTTTGCAGTAGCTAGCATCTATTATCTGTAAATGCTTTCGTAGGTAGTGATGAATATTATCTATAAATGCTTTCACAAGTAGTGATGAATTTTCTTTTGCTCATATGCTAGCGCAAGCTGATCTTTTCAAGGGAAAGAAATAATTGTACTGATGTGTTATACTTTTGTTCTTGAGTGTACCGTTATCCTAAATTATTTTTTAAGTCTACTAAAATGAAACTTTGTCCAATGCCTTCAGGTTAACTAAGTCTGATTTCCGTGAGCCTGTAAACATTGGAAGTGACGAAATGGTGAGCATGAATGAGATGGCAGAGATAGTCCTTAGCTTTGACAACAAGCAGCTGCCCATCCACCACATCCCTGGCCCAGAGGGCGTCCGTGGGCGTAACTCCGACAACACTCTCATCAAGGAGAAGCTTGGCTGGGCCCCAACCATGAGGCTGAAGGTACCCTCCCAAATCTCAGGAAACCCTCTTTTCATCCCCCACAAATTTACACACACCACACATGCCTGAATTGTTCACCAAACTGAATTCTGAGTGCAGGATGGGCTGAGGATCACATACTTCTGGATCAAGGAGCAGCTTGAGAAGGAGAAGACTGAAGGCGTGGACCTGTCGGTTTACGGATCATCCAAGGTCGTCGGTACGCAGGCGCCAGTCCAGCTCGGCTCCCTCCGTGCCGCGGACGGCAAGGAGTGACCACACTCGCCGTCACCACGGCAAGATGATGACATGCTACAGTATTTGTCAGACGCCAAGATCTGTTGCCAGCTTCTACATACCATTTCTTGATTCAGTTTGGACCTCACGTGCCTATCTGGGATCTCTACGTTTTGTAGCCTACACTTTTTTCACCGCACTGTTGTAAACGAGAATAACTTGTTAAATTCGGGAGGACGTTAATGTTAAGAGAAAAAAAATATATTTGTAAAATTCTATGAGAACAATGAAATAAAGCAAGGTTGAGTTACTGCTTTACTTGGACTGACGCAACCGTGTCCGTGAGCTCAGTGTACTTTTCATGGGTCGAATTGGGCCCATGTTTTGGCCCAACACGGCCCATACGCAGTTCTCATCATTACATGCCAAATTTTTTTTTGTACAATCTGCCCCTATCTACGCCCTGCATCTACAGGAATTCCCTGTGACGCCGATGACATGTGGGCCCAGGACGCCGTATGGGGATCTGCCACTTGGCGTGGACCCACCATGTCAGTGGCTCGCGGCAGATCGTGGGGGTCCCCTTCTTAAACCCTTGGGGAGCAAGGAAATCAGAGCAGAAACGCAACTCTTCTCCGTGTGCTCTCTCTCTCTCCTTCGCCTCCTCCGCTCCCCGTCGCTCGGAATCCATCGCCGGAGCCGCCGCCGCAGCCGCCGCCGCCGACGATCACTAGCAGTGAGTCATCCGCCGCCCCGAGCCGCCATCGGTGCTTGCGACGTCGACGTGTCGTGGCTTGTTTCCTCGGATGTTTCTGACGCGGCGCCGAGAGGCGCGGTTTCGCTTCGCAGGAGCGAGGAGGATGCAGCACGGGAAGGGGAAGGGCAAGGGAGTTGGAGGGAAGTTGCTGCTCACGGCGAAGCCGTTCTCCGGCGGCAGCGCCAGCGGCAAGGTCGCCGGCGTCAGCGGCAGCGGCAGCGGCAGCGGCGCCGGCAAGGGCGCCGGCGGCAGCGCCAGCGCCAGCGGCATGAAGCTGTGCACCTTCTCGCGCTCCTACCGCGCCGGCATCCAGGTCGCGCCCGCCGCCCCTCACGCGCCCGCCGCACCTTTTCCCTATACCTCGCTCGCTTCAGCGCGTCTCACGCGGTCACGCCTTGTGAATTGTGATCATGGGTCGTTCACTCGTTCTCGGAGTTGGGACTTGGGGGCCGCGGCTTGCTCACTTGCTTGCTCTTGCGCTGGGATCCTCTGGATTGTTCTAGCTCTTCTCCGTGTGTGATCAGGGGTCTTGGAGTTGGTGACTCCTGTGTTCTTCGCCCTTGCGTTCGTGTGTGTCTTGGAGTTGGGGATTCTTGTGTTCTCGCCGCGATCAGGGATCGTTCTTGCGGCTGGGCTTGCGTGCGGTGCTCTCTACTAATGTGCTTGGTGTAGAGTTGCGCGTAGCCTGGACTCTGGAGTAGATTTCGATGCTGCTGGATTAACTTCTTGAGTCGACATGAACCATCGCAGCTATTGATACGGTCGTAGTGCTGCGTTGATTAATTGTGCAATGTAGGCAACGATTCGTTCGTCATCCTGGGTATGGGGGCACTGCTTGTTTCAAAAATGTGTTCGAATCGGCACTGTCTAATTGCTTGCTGCATGTTGGTGGCCACATTTGGTTGCACTTGGTTTAACATTCAGTTCGAAAAATAGGGCCATCAGATTTGAACGCAGGCGTCATCTTCATGTTTGAATGTTCCGTTCTTAGATGGATTTGGAATCTGCATGTTGGCCAATAGCTTTCATGTTTTTGGTTGGCGAAGGAAATTTCTTATGTTGGTGTGCGATGTGCCTAGTTAATCCCTTGGGTTTCCTATCATCATAAAATGGATTTTTGTTTCTGATTATTCACGGATCATGATCATATAGTAAAACTAGTCGTTGCAGTTCTTGGATAAATAAATTCCCCCTCAAGGTCGTCTAGCTTTGTATCGATCGTGTCCATTTGTCTTGCTAACATGTTTTCCATACTCCTACAGTCCTACTCGTTTGAGGAAATTATGGTTTGCTACAGTCCAATCATATCTGTTGTACACTGTGGCTTTTAACTTGTCCACTGTACAGATCCTTCCACAGAGTTGCACCTTGGACCTTGATATCACTATCAGTTTTTGTTATTGCGAGCGCCCTTATGTAGCACCTGCATGGACTAACCTTGATCATTAGCACTTGGCGTGTTAGATTAATCATGTTATTTGTGGTTCTGTATTTGTTACACGTTAGGTGTGTTCAAGTGCCAGGGCAGTGTAATGTAATCAGCAGGGAAGCTATTCATTAACTAGTAGCTAAATTAGTGCAATAGTGCAAACGAATTACTACCCCATCCAAATAGAAGACGCGCGCTCATTTCAAGGTTCAAATTTATAAATCTTTAACCAATAATTTATTCAACAATACGCATATTTTGTGACGCACATATAACATCGTTCGATTCGATTCGATGCACAAATACGTCATAATTTTGTTATTACAAATGATATACCTAAGAGAAATTAAAATTAAAGTATAGTTTTGAAGACTGTGTCAAATTAGACCACGTCTTATATTTTTTATGGAGGGGATAGTTTATAAGCCGCTAGAATATTGCATGCACCAGGGAACTACTGATTAATTAGTAGTTGATGCATTCGGGTGGGCATGTTGTGAGTTGCTGATTAGTGGCCGATCGAATAGTGATTAGTGGCCGATTGGATAGCTGAACCATGCATGGGGCATTAAGTGTGGGAGGTATTTGCATTCATTAGAACCCGCCTTCTTGACTGTTTATCAGACGTGGGCTCAAGCATGACAGGACTTAATGGGGTTCATTACTTCAATTTAAGTGCTTCATACTCCTTCCGGTTCTTAAAACCATGTTTTAGATGTTGATATAGTATTCAAAATACATCTTTCACTACTAATTTCATTGCAATTTATTTGTAGGTTTTGTAAAAAATATTCTCTCCATTTTAAAATAAAGGTATGCATGTATTCGAAAAAGGCAACGTTTGTAACCTTTGTCTAATAATTAACCTGAAAACATATATGTCTAGTGTTATGCATGTGATATAGTTGGATTCATATTTGAAAATACTTTCATATGATGTTAATTTTATAGTTATTGATAATATATTGTGAGAGCAAATAATGGTCCAAGTTGTACATAAAAGACCGTGTCAAAAATTTATATACCTTATATTTTTGAACGGAGAGAGTACTATATTATGGAAGTGCTTTTTGAGAGGATCTAAAATTTTCGCAAAAATTACCACTGTGCAGAAAAAGCAACAAGTTAATCATCTATTTGTTGTTGTGTGGTCATACTCATAACATACTTACTGTTGATTATTTTACTTATGTTTTGTATATTGCTTTGCTGCTTGCTTCCGTAGATATGATTGTAGTTAACAGATTTTGTACTGTAAAACCAAGCCATGCACTATTCTTGAACTTTATGCAGTTTGCTTTTCTTTTGTAGAGTAATGTTTGCTGCTATATATGTTTTTCATGCCTTAGTCGAGTGTCTTGCTTCAGAACAATGTTAAATAGCCGAAGAAATAGAATGGTCTCCATTTCTGTCCTGCCATATTCAGAACAATGTAAAAACCTTGAACTGATCATCCATCTCTCATGTGTGAAACTTGCAGTTCCCCGTCGGCCGCATCCATCGCAAGATGAAGGAGAGGGTCGAGGTAGGCGGCCGTGTGGGAGCAACCGCAGCCGTGTACATGGCGGCGATCCTGGAGTACATCGCGGCGGAGGTTCTTGAGCTGTCCGGGAACGCCGTCAAAGACCTCAAAGTGAAGCGCATCACCCCACGCCACCTTCAGCTGGCTATCCGCGGGGACGAGGAGCTGGACCAGCTCATCAAGGGCACCATCGCCGGCGGCGGCGTCATCCCCCACATCCACAGGTCTCTCATTGACAAGACTGCCCGTGCCGAGGGCACGGATTGAGCGCGCTCACTGATCATGATTCATGAGACAGTGATTCTGACCACCGTTCTTGCACTATACCAACTACCAAGTCCTTTCTTCTGCTAACTGAAACAACACATGGTAACAGAAACGTGTGAAGCTTCCTCCTTGTGGTAACGAACCCCCAGACATAGATTGATGCCTTGCTCTGATGCATTGTGATGCCTCTAACTGTGGTTAACAAGCATGGTGACTGGTTCCCGCTGAAGCACTGTGATGCCTCTAACTGTGATTAACAAATATAGTGGCTGGTGCCTGCTGATGCACTGTGATCAGTGTGAGTATGTGATGCTCCCTACTTGTGGCGAAAACATGGTAAAGAGAGAATACATAACTTCCACATTGTTACGCTTCTCCATTGATCGATGCCTCCTCTGTTCAGTGTTTACTCCTATGTTTTGCTTCTTCATGTCTGATTACTTGCCTGCCTGTGTTTACCGCCATCGGTGTTCCTTAGGCTTCGGCATCCATTTTTTGTTCTCTCTGCTTGCTCACCTCTTTTTGTTGTGTCTTCTTGATCATCTGTCTGTGTTTACTGTTAGTTGCAGAATGAGGCCCAGCATGGAGTTAAGCCCAAGGCCCAATATTGTGCCACATGGGCCTTTCCAAAGTTGGCTGGAGAGATGGTAAACCCCACCAAGTTGTGCACATTGTTGAATAGGCCCACAAACACACAGTGTAGCTATGGACTATGTGGTACTATGTAGGCATGGGCATGGCACAGACAATATTGTTGGATGTTGCGTTACTTCACTGTGTTATACCACATCAAATCAAATGATCAAAAATGGGAAATGACAAAGAAGAGGTAGCAAAGAAAAGTGCTTTATGATGCTGTTGCAAAACTTTTGCTGTTTGCTGATCCCATATGGGTATATGACACGTCTTCTCTTTGCACGTTCAAACGGTCCCAACAATTTGAGTATGTGGAGGAATGGAACACCATGACTCTCCAAAGGATAGATGTGGGATCTACCCCAAGAATTGTGTGGTGGTCTTTGCATACTCCTCAAATTGGATGGATTGTCCTCTCAAAAAAAAAAATTGGAACGGTTGTTGGGACTTGGGACCCTTGCCAAAATTTTACTACAGGGTAGCCATAGGAACCATAATTGACGTTGATGATGGCCGGATTTTTCGTCGGTGAAAACTCTATAAATATTCCAGTTTGCAGATTTTTATTGTCTGAAATTGTTGAAAAAGTTTGGGTATCACCATTATTCAGCCAAATTTTGATTTCGTTTGAATGCGCCGATTTTTTTTTTCTTGCTGGGATTTTATATATTGTTACATTTCCAGAGACCGGACACACCAAACACCTTGAGCCTTGGGACCTATTAGAGAAGGCATGTTTACCATACTTTTGGAGCCACCAATGGTGGATTGGATCCTTAGCCTGACAAAGAAAAACCCAGCAATGGGAGATGCTACCTCCAAGCCTTTTCTGGTCCATCCTGCCATGCGTCAACGTTTTCAGGCACTTTTGCAACATGGCCATTGCATCCATGGAACTTTTGGCATCAGGATTGGCACATGCCCTTCACTTCCATCATCAAACCAGATGAAAGATTGAGGAACATTGGCACATCCCATCTGATCTGAGAGCCCCTCCCTGCAAGCTCTCACATGTGCTCTGCTTGAACGCCATGGCCTTCCATCAGTGAGCTGAGAGAGAGCGAAAAAACAGAGGGAAAAGCATAGAAAGACAGGGGTATAAATGTGTGTGTGTGTACATGTGTGTGTGTGTGTGTGTGTGTGTGAGAGAGAGAGAGAGAGAGAGAGAGACAGAGAGACAGAGGCACTTGCATTGCACACCATGTGAGGCTGCCCCAGGTTGATGATGCTAGCTGGGGGCAGGCAGGCAGCTCACCACTCTCATCAGATGGTTTCAGCCTCATAACTGAACCAATACAATACCTTGCCCTTCTCTCAAGTCATTGTCATGTTTGCCCAAAAGAAACATAGGCAGCTGCCCACACTCTCCTCCTCCATTTCATTTAAGATCAGGATATAGTACCCACAACCACAGGAACCAATCCAACATGGTGGTTCTAGGTTCATCAACTCATCCATGCTCCATTTGAGCTCAAAACGGTAACAATAAGCAAGAATTCGACATCCTCCATTTGAGCTCAACATCGTTAGAGACGGTTAATAATAAGCAAAAATTTGACATGCAATTCAATATGGTATAATGAGGACGTCATTAGTTCATGTCATGCGACGACGACTAGGATGTACATGCCCACCACGCCTTACAGGTCCACATAGAGCTCAAGCAACAAGGTTACAAAGAACTGAAACACGCCAAGAGACTCGGGAGGAGATCTAGGAGTTATGTGGCGCCAAAAACATATAGTACCATTTTTTAAGATAGAGAGAGAAAGGGGAGGAGAGAGATGAAAATGGAATCTACAGTGAGGACATGGACGCACAGTGAGGTGACTTGGGAAGATTGCCGACAGATAGTCCACTGACAGCTGAGGTGTGATTACTCCAACGTATGTACATGCACTATGCAGTATGCAGTATGCCCCCCAGTGCTACTCTGGTAGGGGTAGCCACTAGCCACTCCCTGATCTGTGATGACCTCACCCCTCACACAACCCTAGAACTGCACACACATCAGTACAAGCATGCCAGCAGTACTAGCCATTGGGCCTTCAATCCAACATTAACAGCTTCAGATTTTCTTCTGGAGATGCTTGCTGCAATTCTGCTAATTGCTAGAAACTCTGTACTGATCTTCATCATGGTGTAACGATTTGCATCCTTTCTGTACCATGAAGTTGTGACTTGTGAGTACTGAACAATATCAGCTGCAAGAGACTCTGAACTTGCTGGGGTTGGCTGGATATTGGTAAATATATAGACGCATTGAACAGAATTATCTGTTCCCATTTGGTCTGTTTTGAAAACCATTGCGATTCTAACTAAAATTACCGAGATGTTGACCGGCATCAAAGAATTGCACCTTTTGCCATTTTTTGTAACAAAAAATCTGAAACACCCCATGGTGCTCTCTTATCTTACAGGGTAGTTAACCAATATGCCACACATATTGTGCATAAATGCACAGCAGAACTGTAGAAGATAATGCAATCCTCAGATTTGTTGCCTGCCTCAGACTTCAGAACTTTTTCACAGACAATCTAGGCTGAAGTGAGTGAACCAGACCAACATTGCAGTGTGCCCACCTCTGCATTAGGATTTCAAGGTTGCTTCAGTGCCCATTTGTCTGTGTCCTCTCATGGCTGCCCCTTGAACTTGGAGATAGAAGGCCCAGAGGTGACTCACATCGTTTTACCTTGGTCACTTATCTCAAGTAAACCTAGGCCCTTTACTCTGGTTTCTGGCAGCACTTCAGGGGCTTATCAAAATTCATAGAACTGTTGAGTAACCCGAAATCTTTTATCTACGGTTTTCTTAGCAATGTTTCAGTAACTATCTTAGACTCTAGTTTCAGTTTTGATTTCCGAAATTACCCTACATCACCTTTTTTGGGGGTCAGAGGATAGAGAGAAAAATTAGATTTGTCTGCACAAATTTTTTTTGCCTTGAATACCAGAAGAGATTAATGTCATACAAAAAACGACAGATAACCATATCTTTCCCATTTTATGGGGAAGATAGAAAAATAATTTATTTCAACTTTGCACAGATTATCCATAAATTTCCTCCTTCCCAATGAAGTGCCAAACAAAAAATAGTAAACCTAACTGATATAAACTGTCTCTCTTAATTCTACAAGTTGCTGATAGTCCATGCCATTACTTTGAGCGCATAGCATTGTAGCCAGAATGGCAGGATTAAACATGCATTATCCTCGTCTATCTAGGGAATCCATACTCGATTACCCCTATTAAAAGTTTGTATCTTTGAACAGTAATCTGCTACTCAGTTAACTTGCCCACTTTGTCTTAGTTTAACCCCATCATTAGGTAAGCTTACATCACAGACCACATTAGTTCCAGTTAACAATGCACTACCAATCACACAAAAAATTCAAGTGGCATCACCCGTTCCATCCACTAAACCAATCACACCGATCACTGGTTTGCTGCTTCCTATGAGGAAGAATCCATGTGTAGAGTAGACTAGTCCTGCCATGGACCACCAACAGCTGCAGTAGTACTGCATCTGATCTAATGTGAGGCCAAATGCACATTTCTTGCTGCAGGACAGAAATTATTGCACACTTATCATCATGGGCAGTGAACATTGTCTCAAGAGCAAGCATGCATGCAAATAGATGCAGCCCCATGTGATGTGGGAGCAAGCCCCCCTCCATCGTTAACACTTGCATCTAATGTGAGGCTTATCATGCCTGCAGCCATGCATCGCTCTGACATGTAAATAGCTAATCCACAGCACAGCCCACCTAAAGATTGGGTTTCCCCTCTCCAAGACAGATAAACAAACCAGGCATGTAGATGAACATGGGAGGAAAACTTCCTCCCTGCATCTTATCTCCAATGCCCAAATAAGATGGCCATATGTAAGATGCATGGGGATAATGGATACTAGAGAAACTCCTGTGCCAAATTATCATTGTTGCATGTACACAAGCACTGGTTAGAGGAATTTTCCAGGGAAACGATGTAGTCTTAAACAAGGTTAACCGTAAGTCACTAACCAACCACTGTTGCATCAACATTGACAGGAGGACAGTGTGACTATGAGCCTTAACATCAGTGGAGACACTTGTACTACACATCATCAGATGCCATGTCTCCCCTCCTCACCCCCTGCTGGCCAATGCCAAGGAAGAACTGAATGGGCTCAATCAGGAGCAGAGCTCTTGCAGGGTGGTGTCATTTGTTGTGCCCTGTGTGGATCTCAACAAGAAAGGACCATGGATTTCATCCACCCTTGATAGCCTCACTCTGGCTGTTCTACTACAAGGCTACAGCAACAACAGATGCCACTGTTGAAAAAGATTCCTTCTTTTATTAACTAACTATTGCTGCTCTGGTGCAACCACATGCCCTTGCTGGATTCCTTTGTTGCAGATGCAGGGATACCAAGAAAAGATACCAGTCACTTGTGCTGAGGCTGAGCCAAGCTGTGCCATTGCATGACCATGGATGGCATACAGATACAGGTAATGGAACAGTGGGCCCCTGAAGAGAAATGGGTGATGTCATGACTCATGAGCCTCAGAGCCTCTGGATGATACTAGCAGTGTGTAGCTTATGGCCGCTTCCCATTGGAGACACCACAGGGACAAGCAGAGCTGCTGATGTGGTCCATTCTGGCCTTTGGTGAATATATGCATAGAGGGGCAGATTAAAACATTGCAACCTGCACACAATTAATTGCACAGTATGTGGTTATTGTACATGCCCTCAAGGCTTTTACTATTGTATTTGGGATACGATTTATTAATTGGCAATTGACAGTACTAATTACTCACGTAGTCACATGGAAGTGTAAGAACATTCCTAATATGATGAATATTGAATAATTTTCAGTACAAGACAGTTATATGGCCAGGGGCAATGAACTGTTGCAGCAGTGTTAACATTCTATTGCTCTATGATGTAGGTCACGACTCCATACCGAAAAGCTCAAAAAACTTGTCCATAGTCAAAAGGCTGTATCTATGCATTGCCTTTCAGCACTAGTGCTTCTGCCTATAGAGCAGAAGTTTTTCATTACTTTCAACAGTAGGTGATACCATAGAGCCTAATGAAAGAATGTATAGGCTCTCATCTTAACCACTGATTGGGCATTTGATGATGTTCCCACTGGTGTCACTGCATCAGCACACATTTTTAGAGCAAAGCTAGCAGCAGCTTTAAAAGCTGCTGCAAATTTCAATGCTGCAAATTTACAGCTTCGCTGCAAACATCCCTTCAGACTTTATACTACACTCTAAAAAGATTCCCTCATCTACCAGACACTCTATACGTGCTGCAAATTTACAACACCATATAGAGCTTCTCCTAGCTATGCTCTTACCCTCACATGCAGCTATTGCAATGACATCTACAGCTACACAGATTAGCCTACACTTTGCAATGCATTTGTTAATGTGTCATTTTGTCTCCTTGCATAGTTGCATGAGGGGTAGGTGTGGCTCTCGTTGAAATGAGAACAAAACCGTAGATCATTGAAGGATTAGGGTGGAAATGCAAGGAATGTTATGTCAAATCTAGCTGTTAGTGGTGATGAGAGAGTATTTTAATTGATATTGTATCACTGGCTCACTGCTACATCTCTGGCTAGATCACTAGGCTACGGCCTACGGCAGATCATTATCTCTCTAGCTTGGGCGATTGTGCTCATCAGTCAAGCACCTCACCGTAAGAACATGGCACATGCTTGCCCATATCTCACCGGCTGCCAGCAGCAAAAGATGCAATCAAGATAAGTACAGTACTCCCTACTCCCTACCTAGTGCAACGCAGCATCAAAGAAAAACAGAGAGAGAAAAAAAAATAGTGCATATCTGAAATAGGAACCTCTGTTGATGCATACATTGTATATTTGTGTTAAATTTTCTCATCATGCTCCACTCAACACATAATATAATACTCTGCATTCATTTGCAATGTTTTTTTCAGACCTGGTCCTGGAGATGTAGCAATGTCACTATGAGCTATGGGAGCACTGATGAAAAGCTGCACGCCCATCAGCCCATGGTGGCAAAATGAAATGGATTAACAAGCTTAGCTGGCTGGCTTTGGGAGTTGTGTTTACTGTTTACATAGGTGTGAGTAGCCTCCCCTCACTCCTTCTGACTGCTACTAATCACAGCCCCATGTTCACCATGATTGTTGCACGCCTCCCAATTACAGATACCTCCTACTACAGTGTAAGCCAAGCTATCAGACAAAGAATATATTGCCATGGCCTCTTGGGCCGGTGGTTTAGTAAATTTACTAATTATGTGTTAACATAATTTGATCAGGAAATCCATACCATGGGCTCTGCAAACGAAGAGCACAAGCTAGCACCAGAATGGCAAACCTTTTTCCTTTTTATTTTCATTTTTCCCCTAGAGCATCCATACCTCCATCCATGACATCATTCATGAGCAGCATCACATTCATTCATTCATGCATAAGAATCCAACTCCACATCATTGAACTTGGCGCATGCACGGTGATTGGTGAATGCATGCACCTGTGGTGACTGTTGAATGCATCCACAGTGCTGCTCCATGTATCCCATTCGATGCCCTTCAATCCACGGAGCCAGGCAAATACAGTAAACTGTGGTTAGCAGTACTACTACTAGTGATTATCAATTAACTCTATAATACAAAGCGCTAGCCAGGCGCTACAGTTCTCGCCGGCCAGGCTAGCCACCCACCCTCGCCGTGGCCCGCGCTCCACCTCTCCCGGTCTCTCCACGCCCTACCCCGCCGCCTCTGCCAGATCCTTCGTTGCTCGCCCCGCCGCCGCCGTTTCGTCCCCGAGCCGTCCCCTCCCCCTTCCGCCACAGCCATCCTCTCCCCATGCCCCCGCCCGCGCCGTCGTCTCCCGTTGCGGCCCTCCTCTCCTCTGACTGCCGCCGCAGCTGAATCCGGCGCCACCGGGCTCGCCCGGATCCGCCCCTGGGAGACCGGATCTGGCGACGGCGGGGCTCCAGCCTGATTGTCTCTCTTCACCGCCGCCGCCACGCCTCCCCACGATAGCCCCTCGACTCTTCCTCCTCCTTCGATTCAACCGCCTACTCGCTGTATCCCCTCGCCTCCTCCTCTCCTCCATCTTCTATTCAACCTTCCATCGCCATGTGAAGGAGTATGGCACACTAATGGTATTGACTCATTTATGTTATTAAGAGCATTTTTTTTTGTTGAAATCTTAACGCCTAGCTTTGCAAGTGCATTTACAGTTTTTTACGGGTATATCAATGGCCTAGCCTTCTGCGCATTATATAGAAAGAATAGGGTATGGTTCTCCAAGCATCTTTTCGTCTATTAAGCGATGTTGCTATGCTGGATGTTTATCTCTTTGCTGATAAAAGGTTTGATCTTCCTGCAGGTATCCAATTAATTCTTTACATCTGTATTGTGCTCTACTCACTTGTGCGCTCTGCATTAGTTTCTTAGGTTTAGCATCTTTCCCCATTTTGAAATGAATTGATTCTAATTAATTTGTTTTGCCCTCTTTCTTATGCTCATACTTATTGATGCGGGCTGCCACATGATTGCTGTTACCGCCTAAGCCATTTGAGTAATAAGAGGTGATATATATGTCTCAGCTAATTTTAGAAGCTCAATATGGATTATATTACTGTCTTTGTGTACACTTATGCTATATTTTCGACATTCTAATTAATTTGTTTTGCTCTCTTTTTTTATGCTCATACTTATTGATGCGGGCTGCCACGAGATCGCTAATACCGCCTAAGCCATTTGAGTAATAAGAGGTGATATATATGTCTCAGCTAATTTTAGAAGCTCTTCCTCCTCCTTCGATTCAACCGCCTAGCACTGCTGTATTAAAGAGAGTGCAGAATCATCCTTGCCTTCACCTTTTCTATTTTCTCCTGTTGTTTTTTATATATCTCCTTTTTATAGTTTCCTTGTGTTCCTATTTTGTTCTAAGGAAAAGATATTCCTATTTCATTAATATGATTTCAGGAATCGGTTTTGTGCATATGGAGATGGTACTTTGTACGAGGTAGATACCTTACAGATGTTCACTCTGCATTTTCACTTGGTAACCTTGTGGCAAAAAGAAGGAAATAAAGTTCTAAAGTTTTTAGCCCATCCACAAGGACATATGACACGTGAATTTCGTCTTTCGGACTTTAAAGATAAGTGAATCTGATTTCTTCTATGTTTGTACCTTATAACTTCAGGTTGTAAATCATCAACTAGGTTACTTTACATCAGATATATACACATATATTTCATTGTTCTTCTACACTTCACAGCCTTTTTATTATCCTGAATCCTGGTGGTGTCTTCGAGGCTAGCATACATAGGTATATTTTATTGAAATTACCAACCTCTCTCCTTTTTCATAGTATTGCAGATATCTATCATATATTGATCAATTGCACCGCTCTTGGAAATATCAGGCTTCTCGATATGCACCGACCTAGACATTTTGTTGTTTGGTTGCTTCTGTATTATTAGATGGTCTTGCTGGTTTGCTACATCAAACATGTCAACATGGGTACAGATTATTTGATGCTACTTGCAAATCTATCTTGCGCTCAGCCAATTCCAAATGTAGAACAATATTTTTTTTGTTCTCTCCTTATCAAGTAGCCTCAATGCTTATTCATTCTCTATAACTCTCCGTTATAATGTATTTCACAGGATTTCCTTTTTTTAGAAATGATCATTGATCAGTATTTTGTCCTGCTAGGATGTATTGCTTAAATGGTATTTTTTTGTACAGGTTTGTATTAAAGCTTCTCTGGATTACTTTTTGGTTTGTATTGAAGATTCTCTTGATTACTTTTTAGTACGAGACTAGCGTATTATGTTGACCACCTTATTAATTAGAGCTAGACTCTTTTTTATCTTTGAGAGCTGATATCTTAAAGCTTGTGGCCCTTATCTATGTTTTGATTTTTTTTACGTCATTTCAGACAATTGTTAAAATGAGTTAGCCTTTCCTCTAGCCCACCAATATATCATTTAGTTCTACCACTGATAGATAGAGTAGCTCTAATATTTTAGTATTTCAACTTTTAAGTATTATGCTTATAAAGTTATAATGTATAATGATTCTTTAGTGTATGTATGTATTAGATTGGTGAATAAAAGCTTAATATTACGAGCATGCTATGTTATCGTTGATGCTATATTAAAATATTTTATTTTATGCAGAGAAGACAGGTCCTTTCAGATGTAGATTTTGTTTGGCTTACCTGTATCCAACAAAAGGATTGGTCAAAAAGGTAATTAAAAACTCTTTATATAATTTTTTTTTGGAATGGACATGTTGATCAATCACCTGATACCCCCTTAGTTTTTTGTTAGTTTGATATGTAGATGAGTTTCTACATTTTGAAGGAAACACGTGCTCTATTTTAAGTGATATTTCCATATCAACAGTCATTTCTAGAAGCAGAATGGCCTCATGTCAGACTTTTTAGAAACTTTATATATTTCATTCATGTGCTACATATATAGCGTGAAAACATTAGATGTCTTATTTTCAAATGTGTCGCTCTTCTCCTTTCATTAGAAAGTCCTTTCATCATTAACAGATACTTTTGTTCAGCTACTCAGTTCATAGCCTTCAGATGGTATGATGTTGTATGTCGCGGTTGTGATTATCTCTGATTATTTTTCAGTTGTTAACCTCAATTAGAAGTCGCTACTCGCTACCTTGCCAAGCGAGTAGCGAGTTCTTGAAATTGCAAATTGCAATTGCAATTCCTGCATTATTTTTTGTTTCTGTTATGTTTCCTGCATCTTTTCCTATAATTGGTTTCCTGCAGCACCTAAGATGTCCATACCAATGCTGCCAACGAACATTGAAATCGTTCTCCCCAGATGAAATACTAAAAGGTTACTCGCTTTTTTATGCTTTCATTTTTATTTCATTTTATAGTTTGTTATATGCATATTACATTTGTGTATCTTTTATGGTTTCCCCTTATTGAATTTTATGATTGCGTATATGCATGAGACATTTGGTTTCCTTGGTTCCATGTTGCTTTCTCCCTATGGACTGCGTTTATTGTGTACATACATTCCGTTGGTTGCGCGATATTTTACTCTATGATATGATACTAATTCTACAGAATAATATAGGAACTATGGTTTGAAAGCGCACCGCGCCATGGGCGCGGTTACCTTCCTAGTAACTATGACACACACTAAATCACTAAAGTAATGAGCACTAAACACCGGCCTTAGGGTACCTCCAATGAAAATCAATCACTAGTTATAGGAATTAAAAAATATTTACAGATAACAAATTAATATGTAGACAACCTCTTCATTGGCTAGATATAGCATTGTCTCTAAAATTAATATATACCCATATGTAATAATATGCATGCACCATGACCTTGTTTTTCACAACTTTAATTAAAATTAAAGCTACCATTGAAATTTTGGCATTTTTATACAAGCCAAATGATGTAGTACTTTGTAGTAATTTTATGAGATTTTAAGGCCCTATTCTTTTAAGCTGATCTAAACGACTGAAATGACTGAACTTCGAGAGCTTCTCGAGGTACTCTCGAGATTCGGATGCATTTCGTTTGACTTGCTTTTAAAAGCGTTAGGACCCACCTTTAAAATAGCAAAAAAGGACTAAAAAAACTCAAAACATATGTATTTTTATAACGTAGATAAGTCGTTAAGCCATTAACCTATCAAGCTAAAGAGAACTAGGCCTAAGTGGTTTTTTTAAAAGTTCCTAAAATAAATTTTTTTATAATTTTTTGAACTCTCCAATGCCTCTCTCGAGAGATCACAACTTTCATCTTGTTTCAGCTAAAAAGAAAAAAAAAGGGACCCTTATAACTCTTAACTAACAGGTAGTCCTCTCTTTCTTCCTTTTACGTAATCAAAAGTTGAGTCAGAACCTTGATAGAAAGCTGATTTGTCATGATTTGAAATGTTATCGGGAGAAAGGCGAGGAGAAAGAGTAGGAAAGGCAAAGGAACGTGGAAGTGTAAGAACATGGCCAATTGAGGTCTAAGTTATATCATTCTAGTACTTTAGCAAATAAAATAGAAGAAAAAAATATGGATGAATAATTATTAAATAGTGCTAGACGATCTAAGTTAAGGTCCAGTTCTTTTCAGCTTAACAGCTTAACGGCTTAACGACTTTTCTACATTTTGAAAACACGTATGCTTTGAGTTTTTAAATTCCGTTTTTTCGCTGTTTTCAAGCTGGGTCATAACGCTTTAAAAAACAAGTCAAACGAAATGGATCCGGATCTCAAGACTATCTTAAGAAGCTCTCGAAATTCAGTCATTTCAACCGTTCAGCTGTTCAACCGTTCACATCAGCTCAAAAGAACATAACCTTAGTCTAGTTGGTAATGCCCTACGGAGAGAGATGAGAGAGGGGATGGGGCAGGGAGTGGGGAAGAGAACGTGGGAGGTTGGGAAATGTGCTCTCTCTCTCTCCCTCCCTCACTAGCCACTAGTGACAGCCGTTCACATTCACGTCACTGGAGCTGCCTAGGAAACAGCGACTCAAGTGTCATAGCTGTAGGACACACCCCCACCCTCTTCGACCCCAGCACCAGCCGATCTGCACCCTCCATGGGCCATCGGACGGCCAGAAGGTGTTCAGCCAGAGGCCCTCAGGCAAATGATACCGTTGCTGTTCCCCCCTCTCTCTCTACTTTCTCTCTCTGAAGTCTGAACCTTTTCATTGGCATGCAAAAGCTTGCGGCGTGCGTGCATGTGATAAGATCTGGGTAAAGCTAGCTTGGCCATGGCGGCTTTACGTGTAAAAGCCACACGTGCCAAGCGAGATCAGCCATGGCGTTTGCAGCTCATCTCGCTTTGGCTTGGCTCGTGTGCACTGGCTTTTTCTAGGGTGATATGTCATGCATGATGTGTCGAAAGGAGATATCGATGCAGCTGGAGAGGGAGATGATCATTGAGATATATGATGATGTACACGTGGCCAGTTAAGCTAGGTCACCAGCCACCATTGGTCCTTTTCTGCTCACTGTTCATGCTGACTCGGTCGTCTCCAAGGCCATTTGAAACTAATGTTTTTTCATGAACATGTGTCCTCAGCCACTTCCAATGAATTCCCATGCATTTCAGAGGTCGTTATTTTAACGGCGACGCTATTTCGTAGGCGTCTGCGCGCCGGCAAACGCGCAGGCACCGCGGTCGGCCGTTCGATCGTGGGTCGTGGTGCGCACTCAATTAGTGAAATAGTGGCGACCGCGCATGCGTCTGGATTAATCCAGTAATTAGCACTCAATTAGTGAAAATATCGGATTAATCCACTAGCGTTACAGTATGTATGATAGTGAAAAATATCGGTTTGGCTATTTTCTCATTTTTACTAGTCTTTTTCCCTGCAATTAATGAATTTGAGTAGACCCTTTTTTTGTTCCAGCGAGTTTGAACAGTTTTTTCACCTTTTCTTTCACTAAAAAAAGGTGTTGTGATGGTTGAAAAATCACGCGATGACCTGTTTGTGTGTGCTGCTGTGTGCGACGTGCGCTGTTTATTCTAGTAAATGTATCACTACAAGAATCGGCCAGAATCTCGAGGGCTAGAAAAAATATCGAGGGCCCATAGCTGGCCCTCGTGGAAAGGAGGTATCTCTCTAGGGCTGACTAGCGACCCTCGAGAGAAGGCGCACGGGGGTGACGCGTCACTAGCCGTGCTTCCAGTCTGGCCACGTCTCGAGGGCTTAGCCCTCGAGAATACGTTTAGGCCACCTCGAGATGTCAGTGATTGTTACTTCTATGATATATATTTTGCAGTTTCCCATTGGTTCCATCATCTGTATTCTATATTTGCAAAATCCTCTTCTTTTCATGTGTGCAGCATGTCATCGACTATTTGTTACAGTTTATCTGGTATGTTTTTCCAGTTTTGTGAAATGTGGAAAAAAAAGGTTCTTTCATAGTGAAACTTTGCTCTTTTTACTGATGAATTCAAATTTGAAGAGGGGAATGTGTGGACACGGGATATCGGCATCTTTGAACATGCGGTGATGCCAAAGCAAGAGATGCATTTTTTCCACTTAGTCAACATGAAAATTCCGCATTTCTAGTTATGGAATTTATGTTCTTCCTTACTGGAATTTTTTATTTTTGGTTTTCTAGTTCTATTTTTTATGTGCACTCGATTAATTTGGTTTTTGTATTTTTTTGTTCTTGTGGATTCACTCTATTTTGTTAAATATGGCATTTTCCTTTTAAATTTACCTTATTTGAACATTTCAATGTGGCGAAGGCTACTTTATTCAATATCAATTTTTTTTGTCTTTTTATATCATGAGCGTGTGTCTTTGCGGCTTTGTTTTTTTTCTTCTGTTGCTGCTACTGATGTTGCTGCCTTTTTGCATGCCGTTGCATGCACGCTACATGCAGTATGGCAGTACACTGCTGCCGATGTCTCTGTGTGTTGCACCTTAACGTACGCACAGACTAAAAACGCCTGCAACTAGCAGTTGCACAAAACCACAAATTGCAGGCGCCCTATCCCTTATTTTAATGTTCGTTTGACCTTTTAGGAGTAGGAAAGTTGCTAGGAGAATACCAGAGAATCGGGATTTACTACCGATCCATCACTATCGGTTATGGACGAATCCGTAGTGATGGTTGCATCACCACCAACTCAATAGCTACAAGGCTAGCCAAAGGAAAGGGCCGAGACAGGTAGTAATGTGCAGTTTCACTACCAGTTCACGGTTTGAACCGGTAGTGATTCCTCCGCGAGCTATCACTACCACAACATAGGAATGACTACCGGTTGGCAAACCATGATATCGTAAAATTATGGTTTTGAAAAAATCATGGTACTAAATAGGGTCTGGCAGGTTTCACTACACGTACTCATAACGCACAGTTAAACACCCAGCGAAAAGAACATCACAATTACCAATGATGCATGACCTGGAAGCAACCAAATAATTAAGCACTTCGTGTTCTCTATTTCTCTTTATGTTGAAGTTAAAGATAAATATTTCATACGACAGCATTTGGCAGAAAATATCAATTAAATGAATAATTAATGACTAGAGCTAGGTCTAATATCCATTAGAGAGAAAAAAAAACCCGAGAATCCAACGGAAAGATAGCATAGAGGCAGATTGAATAGAGTTCAGATAAAGTGGCATTTTTCTAATCAGCCAAAAAGTAACGCCATTTTTCTAATTAGTATTAGATTGAGGTTTAACCGGTTGCATGCATGCATGCAGCCAAAATTTTCACGATAGATCATGCATAAAGATTGCGACCTCTCTATGCAGTTGTGTCTTCTTTCCTGTACTTGATCTATATATGTCGGTAACAGCTCGTACGAGTGCAACATCTCTCAACAAACGTGGCCATGATGATGATGTGGTGGTGCAAGAAAACTTATCTTATCTGCACCCCCTGAGCTGGACACTACATCTCGATCGATCGATCGATACATGGATCGATATATGCTAGCTAGCTAGCTAGCTAGCTCCACTGCTCATATACCTCGACGAGTTCTAGCTAGCTTGCTGATTTAATTGACAAGATCCAAACGGAGCCAAACTTGTCGATCAAGAGGCATGTGCTGATGTGCACATCAAGCGATGAGATCGATTCAGATGCAGATCATGCATATGCATGCATTCCAGGCCTCGATGATTGAGAGTTTGAGACACCGTGCATTATTCCTAGGGCGCCATGCGTTGCTGAGCTAGCATTTCTAGCAATAAGGGTGGTGCCCTACGTGCTAGCTTGCATGCACGGACGTACGGCCCATGCACAAGAAAGGGTTTGGGCGCCAATGAGAGCTCACGTCACCACGTGCAAAAGCCGGAGGGTTTGGCTTGCTTTGGTACTTGGGTCTAGACCTGGGAATTGGGCCGTGCCGGGCCGGCACGTACGGCACGGGCCCGTCGTGCTTCGGGCCACCATGTTTCGGGCCGGCACGGCACGGTCAATACTTCGGGCCGTGCCGGGCCGGCACGGACTGCCAAAAGCCAGGCACGGCACGGCCCAAAAGCCCGACGGGCCGCAATCGGGCCGGGCCGGCCCGGGCATGGCACGCCCTACAAAACAGATAGCTAAATGATTTTTTGTAAATTTATGCGTTGATCAAATGAAAAAGTTGTCTATACAAAAAAGATGCGTCTCGAAATTCTTTACAACTTTCATGTAGAACATAAATTCATCAGAGCAGCGGAATATCTCGAAAAATGTTAATTACCGAAATGGGTCATGTGGGTTCTAAAACAGCCCGCGCACTAAATTTTTTTTATAAATTCATGCATTGCTCAAATGAAAAACTTGTCTATACAAAAAAGATGCGTATCGAAATTATCTACAACTTTCATGTAGAACATAAAGTCATCCGAGCAACAAAAGTCCATAAAAAATACAAATTACTGACTCATGCCTCAGTTCGGGCCGTGCAAGCGGCCCGTCGTGCCTGCTTCTCAGGCCCGGCACGGCCCAAAAAATTTCATGCCGGGCCATGCTTTGGGCTGACAAAATTGGGCCGTGCTCGGACCGGCCCAAAAAAGCACGGCCCAATTCCCAGGACTACTTGGGTCCATGCCATTGGCCTCCCTCGATCGGTTGCTCTCCAAAACTATGTGCTTCTTTAGCCCTTGCAAACATGACACTCTCGCCAATTGGATTCACTGTTTCGTCACTCTTATCCTCTGTCGTAAACATAGATGGTCACAGATGCCAATAAAAGAGGAGTAGCAAAATAGCGAATCTAGCAAATCTGTGGTTTGTTGGAAGTAGAAAATTCACAATTATTTCTTTGATCGGTGGTTTGGCCCCCTTCTCGCTAAGGGATTACACCAACGAGTATCTAAGCTCTAGCCATTTAAGCACATGCCAATGTAGGTAGCACTAGCAGTTGTTTACGCATGGCGTGCGTCTACTGTTTCTCCTTTCTTTTCTAATCAAACCCATGATGCCATGACTAGTATTAGCCTCTGATTCTTAATCGGAAGGCTCTAGAATTAGCATTGTCACTTTGTGACATATGGCAAATATAAAAAGAGAGAAAATAGGCCATTTTGTTTCTATCCGTAAGCATCACCAACGGTCCCTCTATCCCACCCTCTAAAACCCTATTTATACACATATAAATAGTATTTTAGATGTGAGATAGAGAGGCTATTAAGGATGCTCTTACTGTTTCATGGATATAATTATTTACACATTGGTTTTTGTTGGAGAATAGGTTTTGCGGAATAGATGCTGTGTATTGATCAGGGGTGAAGTATATATAGAGTACAGGAGATGGGCCTCCCCCAAGACGGGGGAGTGTGTGTTTGCTTTGTACCAGTCTAGACTACTTAGTGCCGTTCAGACTGCGGGGGAGTGTTAGAATATATGGGCCTTGGGGGAGGCCCATCTCCTGTACTCTATATATACTTCACCCCTGATCAATACACAGCATCTATTCCGCAAAACCTATTCTCCAACAAAAACCAATGTGTAAATAATTATATCCATGAAACAGTAAGAGCATCCTTAATAGCCTCTCTATCTCACATCTAAAATACTATTTATATGTGTATAAATAGGGTTTTAGAGGGTGGGATAGAGGGACCGTTGGTGATGCTTACGGATAGAAACAAAATGGCCTATTTTCTCTCTTTTTATATTTGCCATATGTCACAAAGTGACAATGCTAATTCTAGAGCCTTCCGATTAAGAATCAGAGGCTAATACTAGTCATGGCATCATGGGTTTGATTAGAAAAGAAAGGAGAAACAGTAGACGCACGCCATGCGTAAACAACTGCTAGTGCTACCTACATTGGCATGTGCTTAAATGGCTAGAGCTTAGATACTCGTTGGTGTAATCCCTTAGCGAGAAGGGGGCCAAACCACCGATCAAAGAAATAATTGTGAATTTTCTACTTCCAACAAACCACAGATTTGCTAGATTCGCTATTTTGCTACTCCTCTTTTATTGGCATCTGTGACCATCTATGTTTACGACAGAGGATAAGAGTGACGAAACAGTGAATCCAATTGGCGAGAGTGTCATGTTTGCAAGGGCTAAAGAAGCACATAGTTTTGGAGAGCAACCGATCGAGGGAGGCCAATGGCATGGACCCAAGTAGTCCTGGGAATTGGGCCGTGCTTTTTTGGGCCGGTCCGAGCACGGCCCAATTTTGTCAGCCCAAAGCATGGCCCGGCATGAAATTTTTTGGGCCGTGCCGGGCCTGAGAAGCAGGCACGACGGGCCGCTTGCACGGCCCGAACTGAGGCATGAGTCAGTAATTTGTATTTTTTATGGACTTTTGTTGCTCGGATGACTTTATGTTCTACATGAAAGTTGTAGATAATTTCGATACGCATCTTTTTTGTATAGACAAGTTTTTCATTTGAGCAATGCATGAATTTATAAAAAAAATTTAGTGCGCGGGCTGTTTTAGAACCCACATGACCCATTTCGGTAATTAACATTTTTCGAGATATTCCGCTGCTCTGATGAATTTATGTTCTACATGAAAGTTGTAAAGAATTTCGAGACGCATCTTTTTTGTATAGACAACTTTTTCATTTGATCAACGCATAAATTTACAAAAAATCATTTAGCTATCTGTTTTGTAGGGCGTGCCATGCCCGGGCCGGCCCGGCCCGATTGCGGCCCGTCGGGCTTTTGGGCCGTGCCGTGCCTGGCTTTTGGCAGTCCGTGCCGGCCCGGCACGGCCCGAAGTATTGACCGTGCCGTGCCGGCCCGAAACATGGTGGCCCGAAGCACGACGGGCCCGTGCCGTACGTGCCGGCCCGGCACGGCCCAATTCCCAGGTCTAGACCCAAGTACCAAAGCAAGCCAAACCCTCCGGCTTTTGCACGTGGTGACGTGAGCTCTCATTGGCGCCCAAACCCTTTCTTGTGCATGGGCCGTACGTCCATGCATGCAAGCTAGCACGTAGGGCACCACCCTTATTGCTAGAAATGCTAGCTCAGCAACGCATGGCGCCCTAGGAATAATGCACGGTACAGTCTCAAACTCTCAATCATCGAGTCCTGGAATGCATGCATATGCATGATCTGCATCTGAATCGATCTCATTGCTCAAATATGAATTTTTCTTATGATGTACAACCATGTGATCAGTTAGAGAGCTACATTATCAATAATCAGGAGACATCAACTGCCTCTAGATTTCTTTCGAAAATACAAGAAAAATTTCAAGAAGGGGAGGATGTGGATCCTAATCGATTTGATTCTAACAATTTGATTGCAAATGATATGCTTGTTACTTTGCCTTTCTTTGGAGCTAATCTTTTGCAGGCAAATAAGGATGAGTTGAGGACGACTCACAATCAAGAAGGAGAGGATGATGTGACCATGCACATCATAGATAGGACCAACACTACGTCAACATGGTGGTCATCAAGAGTTTCATTCAATTGTTCGCCAGCATGGACGTCGATGTGCTTTCGATCGACTACTTCATCTTCAACCTCTTCATCTACGACAAGTTGGCGACACTTCACGGCATCCTCTACATCATCTACATCAGCTATGGTGGCATCATCAACCACGCGGCATCATCGTCCCGCACCATGGCCAGGTCGCGTGCACAGCTTGCAAGCTTATCATGTTGATATTGCACTGTCGCCGCCAGCAGTTCGACCTCCACCGTGGCCATCTCCCCATGCTCAAGACATATTCAAGGAAGGCGCATCTCCACCTCTTCGTCACCCTCTGGTCCCACAAGTTACGTCCTTGCAAGGCCGGCCCAAGAGAGAGCCCAATTTGTCCACAAGTCAGGTTCGGCCATCTCCGCGCAGTCAACTTAAAACGTTTGCCCCGGACGCATACGGACTCCGTTTTGGATATTCTTGGTATGCACGGATAAGCCCACGACGAGAGCATTCTAATGGATCCAGTTTGAGGCCCAAATTCCTTACAGATCAACGGGAATCGTCAAAACAAGATTGCGACCAGAATCTGCCGCATTCTGCCAGGCGCTGCGCCGCTCCACTTTCGGCCCATGGCCCATGTACCTCTTAGGGCTGCGCCCCAAACCCTAGCCGTCGCTATAAATTCAGTAGTCGTCGCTAGTTTAGAGTTGGGTTTTGCTTAGATTTTTCTGCCGTCGTAGTTTCGCCGTGTATCGGTTTGCGGAACCCCAACTTGTGTGCTTAATCGGTTATCTGTAATATTGAGATTGCATCTACCGTGTTCTTGCTTGTGTTCTTGATTCGCTTGCAGGAATTAACCTTCGTGGTGAGGTCAACCGTGTCTTGGCGTGGTTGATAACGAACGGAGACAGTGGTGTAGCGATTGCAGGTTTAGATCGGTTCTGGTCAAGGTCGGATCGTCAACGTCGAGTTCTCCACCAATCGAGTTTACCCTTACCTGTCGGAAGATCGGGACCCCGTCCCCATCAAGTGGTCGTATAACTTCGTATAATGTATGCTATACGAAGTTATTACGATTTATTCAGCTTTGCTAATCTGATTTCGATAATTGCATACTTTGTTCATTATTCATTTTCCACCTAGAGTCCCGAAAATTGCCCCACAAAAAGATTTGTGTTCGCCGTCGTATCCATCGTCCTAGCCACTTTGTGCCCTTCGCGATTTCGTTTTCAGTTTCGCGTTGTTGAATTTGTGTCCATTGTGATCGTCTTGTTGCTGGTTTAGATTAAGTTCTTAACCTAGTGCTGTGTTGAAAAAATCTCGTCGAACCCGAGCAAATCAGGAACTCGTGTTGAATCGGTTCGGATTTATTTCCAATCTGTTAGTCCCGAGTTGATATCTCCCTCATCCGAACTCCAAATGGGACAAATTCGGGGTCTAAATTATAGCTCAGAGAAAGTTTTACAACTTTTTCCATTGTGAGAAGTTCCAGAAACGCTGTTTTCCTGCCCAAAATCGCGTTTGAAGTCAATCTATCTTGTCTCAGTTTTTTTTCTGAGCAGTCTATGTTGCGGGGTCCATATCTCCTAAATCCATTATCCAAAATTGGTGTTCCATATATGCAAATTGATCAGCACGAAAAGATCTACAACTTTTCTGTTATACGTTTTCGCGTTTGAGGTCTCAAAAAAATCTAAAAACAGCATAGAAAATTTCTGCATAGTAGATCTGTTTTCCAGCGAGAGAAAAAAATTTAGTGTTTGTGTATATCTTGTAATTTCTCATGTGCGGCACTATTGGTATTTGAAAAAAAAAGTGAAAAAAAGACAAGTGCATAAAAAGAAGCCGCACAAAGAGAAAAAAAGAGAAAAGAAAAAAAACAAGAAAAAGAAAGAAAGAAAGAAATCAGAAGTGCTTGCATCCTTTTATCCAAAGTGTCGCATTAATCATTTTGCTTGCATGAGCTAGGTCTAAGGACGAGTTTAGGCCAGCAACATTGACAAATATTTTGGATATTTATTCAACTTTGCTATTCTGATTTTGATAATTGCATATTCCTTGCTACTATATATTGTATATTGTCTATCCAAATACTTCTTCTCAGTTCTGGTTTGATCTTGCAATCGCTTCGCTCACACCCGTCTTAGTATCATGAACCAGCCACCGGTTGTATCTCCTGCAGTGATGGTAATCTTGCAATTACTTCTGATCAGTTCTGGTTCGAACTTGCAATCGCTTCGCTCACACCCGTCTTGGTATCACGAACCAGCCTCTGGTTGTACCTCCTGCAGTGCTAGTAAGAACACTTTTGTGTTATTTTATGTTTTCTACTAATAATGACAGAAGCATACAATAGAATGGGGAGATTGCAACCATCAGCCACCAGCTGAAATGCTAGCATCATTGGTGAGGAGGCTAGAGAAAATTTTGATCGGTTTCATCATAAGGAGAAATCGAAGAAAAGCTACACATCATCTTCTACCAACAAGCATGGTAATATCATTGAGAACCTTCCTTTATACGATATAAAATTTAGACATGATGCATTTATTGATTGGAAAATAGCAGTAGATAAAATTTTTGCTCGACACAGAATTTCCGAGAAAGAAAAGGTTATGACAGCTACTAATGCTTTAATTAATAATGCATCAATCAAATGGAAGGCGTGTTATTTTCTTGTTGGGATACCTTCGACTTGGAGAGACATGAAACAATTTTTAAGGGATAAGTTTCTTCCTGCCTATTATCGTGAAAATTTATTGAACAAACTACAATATTTGCAACAAGGTGACAAATCAGTAACCGTTTACTATGAAGAATTACAAAATTTGTTGTTACGTTGTGGTTTGGAGGAAATGGATCAAGAGAAGGATATTAGATTCTTACGTGGACGTAATGAGAAAATATACAACATTGTTATTGATAAAGAATATGTTTCTCTATTGCAAACCTTTGCTCTTGTTTGTGCAGCTGAAAAAATAAAACGTAAGAAAGTTATACATAAAATTAATACATTTGTTTGCAATAATGGTGTGTATCCTTGTAAGACTAACGTTCTGCAGGCAAGTGCAAATGATCAAATTATGAATGAGGAGAATGAAGAGATGCTTGTTGAAGCACCTTGCTTCCATCACCTACAACTGAAGATGTACCAACATCAGCTGAGGAGAAAAACAAAGTTAACGAAAAAAGTACCACACTCATTCAAGATGAGAATGATTTTGGTGTGCTAAAACTTTCCAAGGATCATGCTTTGTTAGATCAACAAATTATGGAACCAATTGCTGATATACCTTTGTCACAAGATGATTTGCTCGATGTTTCTTGTGATAAAGAAGAGTTGTGCGATAATGCTTCATTTATGTCTATACCACAACTAGTGAATGAACATATTACTTTTGCTTCAGAACCAAACACTTGTGCTGAAAATAAACATGTTATTCACCTTGTTAATGAAAATGATGAACTAAAATTGTTGTCTTTTTTGAATATTTTAGATTACATTGAGTTTGATATTTTGTGTGACCTAAATAATTTAGAGGAGAGACTTATTAATTTTTTATGATTATCTAGAAATACTTTTCATGTTATGGGCAAATATAACGATAAAGAAAACTATATGGTGAATCGAGTGTACATTTATTCAAATATAAATTTTGCCTATGATGCACAACCACGTGATCAACTAGGTAGCCACACTATCAACAATCATGCCATGTCGAGTATCTCTTATTTCATTTTGAACACATATGAAAAATTTGAAGAATGGGAGTATACGGATCTTAATGAATCTTGTGCGAATGAATTGATTGGAAAAGATATGTGTATTGTTTTGCCTCTTTTTGAAACTAATATGTTGCAGAAGAATAAGTATGAGTCGAGAACGACTCACAATCATGAAGGAGAGGATGATGTAACCATTTCTATCATAGGTATGACCAACACTGCGTCAATATGGTGGTCATCAAGATTTTATCGACTACTTCGCTAGCATGGACGTCGACGAGCTTTCGATCGACTACTACATCTTCGACCTCTTCATCTACGATAAGTTGACGACACTTCACGGCATCCTCTACATCATCTACATCAGCTATGGTGGCATCATCGACCCCCGCCATGGCCAGGTCATCGATCATACCGTCAGTTTCATCGATCTTCGGATAAAGCGCGATATCATCCAGAAGTTCGTCCACCATCTTGGCCGCCTCCGCTACATGAAGACATACTTCATGAAGGTGTCTATCAACCACCTCAACGTCCTCGGACCCAACTAATCATGTTGCTCAAGGCCCACCACATGATCAAGCCCAATTTGTCGTCCGCGAGTCCAGTTCGGCATCCTGCAGCAGTCCAACTTCAAATGTCCATAACTTGGTCATACGATGTCCGTTTGGGACGTTCTTAGTATCCACGGAGAATCCCTCAATGAGATCTTTCCAATGGATCCGGTCTCATGGCCAAATTCTTTCGGAGTCAATGGTAATAGCGAAAACAATATGACGGACAGAATCTGTCGGGCGCTGCGACGCTCCACTTTGGGCCCACGGCCCATGTAATCTTAGTGTTTCTCTCCACCACGACCTGGCCTCCCCATCTACTGTTTATATGGCTACCGTCACTACCATTTAGACTTGGGTTTTGGTTAGATTATTCTGCTATTGCAGTTTCGCCGTGTATCGGTTTGTAGAACCCCAACTTGTATGCTTCATAGGTAATCCGTAATTTGAGATTGCATCTACCGCGTTCTTGCTCGTGTTCTCGATTCGCTTGCAGGAATTAACCTTCGTGGTGAGATCAACCGTGTCTTGGCGTGGTTGAATACGAACGGAGACGGTGGTGTTGCGATTGCAAGTTTCGATCGGTTCTGATCGGAAGCCCGGATCGTTTACGTCGAGTTCTCCACAAATCGACTTATCCATACCTGTAGAAATATCCTCCAAGAAGAACGCCGTCTTCATGAGTGATAGACCCGAAATGTCCCGATCATGCCGGATCGAAGGACTTCCATGAAGCTCGATGTTGGGGGATGGTAGGTGGTGAAATTATGGTGGAGGAATGGCTCTAGAACACCCGCAAGGTTGCTGGATGTTGGCTCTAGGTGAATCAATGCTCCAAACCTCAAAGAAGCCAGCCCACCGAGCTCTATTTATACCCCCCCCAAAGCGAAACTAGCCGTTAGAGCTCGGGACAGCTCAAAAGACTAGCCGTTACAGCTCCACAGGACGCGTCCGGCGAAGGCAACGTGAACGTGGAAACGAATAGAGCTAGGGTTAGAGGTTCTTAACGGACGCGTCCGGTCCCCACCGGACCCGTCCGGTGGACGCTGAAGCGCACCCGTCCGGTCGCCACTGGACGCACTGACGAATCCCCAAACAAGGTTTTCTAGCAGCGACCGGACGCATCCGGCCGCCCAACGGACACGTCCGGTGGAGGAATTTAGCAGACAGAGAGGTTTCAGGCCACTAGCGCACAATTAAATGTGCCCGTCGGACGCGTCCAGTTGGGCTGAGAAAACAAGTGCTTAATTATGGCTCAAGCTCTTAGTCTCTCTCGAGTTCTCGCCAGGTTTTAGGCAGGTTTGAGGGTGAATTGGACTCAAGAACAAGGTTCAAGGTAGTGCAATGATCCGGCAAAATCGACACAGTTCAAAACCCTTTGAAGCATGGGCAAATAAACCAAAAACTATCTAGCTACTCCTAATCTAGACATGGTCTCAGCACACGCCCGGCCATGCCAGTAACCTGTTTGGAGCAATTCTGAAGCTTGCTGACGCCTCGCTAGGGTTCCGTGAACCTTCGAGAACACCCTAGCGCCTTGATCAATTTTAATACCCCGTCATCAATACCACTAATACTCCTAGGCTCAAATTGAGCTCGCAATCTCCCCCTTTGTGGTACTTGATGACAACCGAGTGATTAAATGGCTGCATAAGAGGTTAGTTGATAGAACATGCCATTGCTATGTCCCAAGAGATGTGCGCATTGATAATATGAACATTAGCTCAAAGATTTGGAAATATTAACATAATACCACATCTCAACAAATGAGTGCAAGAAAAGAGGGAAGCTCCCCCTAAATAGATGCATACGAGTTCAAGCACACTTAAACGAGTAGAGAACATGCAAAAGAGAGTCAAGGAGTATCGAGATAACAATAATAAGCAATAGAGGAACTCGAGCTCCTATACTATCTCTCAACTAACTCACTAGATCACTCCTCTCTCCATTTTGTCGGCAAGAACCAACAAAGGAGAAAAGCTCCTATTCTTGACGCTCGCCGTCGTCGCCGCCACCTCCTATTCATGACGCTCGCCGTCGTCGTCGCTACCTCCAGGAGCACTACCGGACGCTCTGCCAGGAGAAGACCGCGCACGCTTGGACGCAGACCTGCCAGAGGAGGCAGGGGAACCACCAGAAGGAGGACGTACTGCAGTGTGCCAGGTGGGTGCAACAGGTGGCTGAGGCGGGTAGTAAACTGACGGTTGACCGAAGTAAGGATGCTGAGGGTGATGCTGATGCTGAGTCTGATACTGCTGATAATCATCATTGGCATACGAATACTAGGAGTAGGGGTTGGCCCCTTGCTGATATGGCATAAAGTATGTCCCCATGTACATCATCCCGGCTTTCATCTCACCTAGCTCATCTCGAACATAGGTGTACTCACCAGAGAGGGTCTCCATCTGTCCCTTCAAGGTAGTCACATCTGCCCGGAGCGCATCTTGACCAGTGCGGATGCCCTACATCTCAGTAAGAATAGTACGCTGATAAGACCGGATACCCTGCAGCTCTGTCATCATCGGAGTCCAATTCCAAGGGGGTTGAGCTGCAGAGGAGCTGGCTCCAACAACTGGTGGAGGGATAACATCTGGCTCAGGAAAATCTGGAGGAGCACCAACTCTTTGTCGTTTCCCAAAGTTTGTGAAGAAGCTGGTATAGTTGTGCTTTCTGATCCTCTGCTGCTGAGCCTCAATCTCTCTGTCATCTAGAATAGCCAAATGGTTCAGAGGAAGACCAATATAGGCGCCATTGGAACCGGCCTGTCAACCTTCCTGCAAAAGGCATCAACCAACTCCACCAAGAAAAGAGAAGCCCAGTCAGTCGCCTTGCCCTCGTACATAAACTTCATTACCCAGCTGATCACAGGCAGAATATGGTTACGATAGCCACCGCGAATAAAGAAGGTAGACCTAAGGATTACATTGATAAGGACTGGCTCGGCCCTCAGAAATTTTGTCATCTCATGAGAAAAACCGAGAGTCGCGGGATCCACATACATGAAACTAATCTCATCAAAAGGTGGAAACGAACTGGTCCAAAAGGACTGAGAGTAGGCACTGGAGCCCACATCCTCCCCTCCATCAAAGGTGCCAAAAGACTCATTCATCTTAGCCAGGGTGAGACGATGCATTTCCCCATCAATGGTAAAGTGAATATTATGTCCTGCCTGGGTATCCTTGGGCAATACAGTAGCATAGAGCTCATAGATACGGTTGTTGTCCCAAGTGAGATTAGAATTACCTAGCAGAGCAGTGAGGCCAGGAGTGGTGTTGAACAGATTGTAGACCTCTTCCCTGGCCATAGCAGATACCTCGGCCCAATCAATGTAGTGTGGCTCCCGAAGCTTATCTCTGCTGGCAAAGATAGAATACAACTTCTTCTGAAGGTGAGTTTAGAAGCTGTTATCGCCAGTATCCTCAAGAACATGAGGGAACCATGCCCGGTATTTCACAATGCGCTTGCACCTCAAAGCTTCACCAGTGAGAGCGAGCACCTCAGGGTCTATCTCTCCAATCTCAGGGATCACACACTCATCAGCTGCGGAGTCCTCGCCATGTCCACCGTCCTGCTCATATGTCTCATCATCATCATCACCAGAATCTAGGACATCCTCAATAACTGCCGCTGCCCAATCTATAGAAGTTGCCGGGTAGCGCTCCCTCCTATTGCGAGGAGGAGGTGCTACGCTGCCCACGGAAGCCGAGTCATTGCCATGACCTTGACTCCCCTATCCCTGATCCCCTCTGCCAAGTCCCATTGCTCTTCCAACATTACCCATGGCCCTTCACAAATTCCTCATTTTCGGACCCGTCATTTTCAACCACAAGCCTACCACACAGACACACCGCAACCCGAGGCACACAAGCGCGGGGAATGATGATTTAAACTAGAGCTTGGAGAAAGACGAAGGAATCGAAGGGAAGTGACTTGAAGAAGTCTTACCGAGCCATAGAAGATGTGGAAGACCTGCCGTACGCAAAGAGGAAGCCCTCAAGGCCTCTCCCAGAGAGGGAGAAGAAAGGGGCACCAATGAAGCAAATGGCACGGATCGGGGCGTCTCCACGCAATCCCCGTGGTGGGAATCGAAGAGGAGGATGAGGGGAGGACCTTGGTGGATGGGCCCGGTCGCCGGAGTCGCGGGAGGAGGCGCGCCGGCCAGAGGAGAGAAGGGTGGAACAGGGGCGGCGCGGGAGCAGGTAAGGAGGAGATGAAAAAATGAGAGGAGAGAGGATGGGTCGGGCAATTTTAAAGCAGTATATCAGGGTTTACGGCCCGACCAGACGCGTCTAGCCGCCCACCGGACGCTTCCGGTGGGCATGGAACAGCTTCGGGAACCACTGTCTGGCATGAAATAAACACTCACCGGAGGCGTCCGGTGGTCAGATAGCCATCCCATCCACCGCAGAGGAGTTTCTGACGATTGGACGGGTCCGATGGAGCTGAAACTGCTCAACTAAACTGTCCAAGCCCCAACCGTCGCAGTTCGATCGAAAGCAATTCTTCCCCCTTTATAAGATTTTAAAATACCCTTTTGAATTGAGAGACTCCTAATTTGCTCAAAATCGATAAAAGACAAATGCTAGTGAGCAAATTTGGAAATTTGGTGGTTTTCCAACAATAATTTTGAAAAGATGAGATATAAGAGATAAAAGGCGTGTTTGGATGGCAGCCCGCGCGAGCCGTGCCAACCGTCGGCGCGCCCTCACTTTTTGGCGAGCGTTTGGATGGCAGCCGGCAGAAGGCGTGGGCGCGGGGGCGAGGGCCCGCCATGGCACAGTTAACGTGGCTGCGGGCGTTGGCGCGGGCTAGCGATTCGTTCGCCAATCCTCGCCAACGCGAGCGATGGCGAGCCGTGGGCGCCGGCGCGCCCTGGGTCGGCACGGCGAGCGCCGGCAACCATCCAAACACGCCCAAGAGCAAAAGGAAGACCAAATAAATCCAAATTTTGATCTTTGAGATCAAGAAATGTATGAACCCAAATTTTGCCATGATCGAACAATTTGGCATGTAAAATCAAGCATAGGGGTTCATTTTAGAGATTAAGCACAAATTTTGGTTTTTCATTCCATTTACAATCTTTTCAAAGGATTTTGATGCACATATGATTTTTCAAGGGAATAAAATGCATTTGAAGCACATTTTCACTAGGGCTGGCAATCTGGCTCGCAGCTCGTAGCTCGCTCGGTTTTGGCTCGGCTCGGGCTCGGCTCATAGGCCAACGAGCCCGAGCTCGAGCTTTTTTTTCAGCTCGGTCAATTAGCGAGCCGAGCCGAGCCTAGGGCTCGCTCGCTCGTGGCTCGTTAGCTTCTGGGCCTTGGCGCGCCACGGGCCGCATCCTTCCTTCCCTTTCACGGGCGGTCTCCCGCTGCCCCTACCTAGGCCGCACCAGCTGCTGGGCCGTGCGAGCCGCGCCCACCCCCCAAGCTGGGCTGCGCCCGCTGCTAGGCCGCCATCTCGCCTCGACCCCCCCCCCAGCTACTCGCATCCTTCCTTCCCCTTCACGGGCTGTTACTGGGCCAAGCCAACCGCGCAGCTGCTTGGCCTCACGCGCGGCGGGCCGCATCCACGAGCTGGGACGCATGGCCTGCCTCGGCCTCTGGGCCGCGCCAGCTTCTAGGACGCGCGCGAGCAGCACACCCAAGCTAGGCCGAGGGGCTTCTGGGCCGCTTCTTTCCCAATCCCCACGAGCCGCACCTTCCTCTCCTCCCACCTGGGCCTGCGCCTTCCTCCCCTCCCACCAGGCTCGCGAGCGCTCACGAGCCGGACCGAGCTTTCAACGAGCCCGAGCCGAGCTTTTTTCCTAGCTCGTACGGTGACCGAGCTCGGCTCGGCTCGGCTCGGCTCGTCAGTGAACGAGCTTGAGCGAGCCAGGTCCTGGCTCGCCCAAGCTCGGCTCGTTGCCAGCCCTAATTTTCACAAAGAGATGAGATTTTTTTTCAAATTGGGAGGGCTGAAATGGTAAGAAGATATGAGATATGCTAATGGATTCAAAATTTGTTTTGGCTTCAAATATGGGACAAGATTGTACTAACCCAAAACAAATTCATCTTTTCACCACTAGAGGGAGTCTCGAGATATTG
This sequence comes from Raddia distichophylla, assembly GCA_005191435.1. Classification (NCBI taxonomy): domain Eukaryota; kingdom Viridiplantae; phylum Streptophyta; class Magnoliopsida; order Poales; family Poaceae; genus Raddia; species Raddia distichophylla. The sequence continues at coordinate 1,003,158 of SPJY01019435.1, forward strand.
AAATGAATCCTAACTCCCCCTCAATGTGACAAGGGTCAAATGACAAATGGAAGAATTCGAATAAGACCCAAAAGCCACAACCAAGCACTTCCACACGCATTTGAGCTATCTAGTATGTTGAGTTCATTTCTTAATTTGTAAAACCGTGCCTCATCCAATGGTTTGGTGAAGATATCCGCCAATTGATCCTCCGTTCTCACGTAGGCAAGCACAGCGTCACCCTTGGCAACATGGTCATGTATGAAGTGATGACGGATGTCGATGTGCTTGGTACGGGAATCCTGAACCGGATTGTTGGCTATTTTCACCGCACTTTGATTATCACAAAGAAGAGGCACTTTTCAAATTTTAGCCCAAAGTCACTAAGCATTCGTGTCATGTACAAGAGTTGAGCACAACAACGCCCCGTCGTTACATATTTCGCTTTCGCGGTACATAGCGCCACGGAATTTTGCTTCCTCGAAACCCATGACACGAGTGAGCTTCCTAGTAAGTGACAACCCCCGAGGTGCTTTTGCGATCAAGTTTGCAACCGGCATAATCCGAGTCGGAGTAGTCAAGAAGCTCAACACGCGCTCCCTTGGGGTACCAAAATCCTAGACTAGTAGTGAATTTTAAGTATCCCAAAATGCGTTTCACGGTAATAAGATGCACTTCTTTAGGGGATGCTTGATAGCGAGCACACATGCACACAATAAACATAATATCGGGTCGAGATGCGGTGAGATAGAGAAGCGAACCGATCATGGAGCGATATAACTTTTGGTCCACTGGCTTCCCTCCTTCGTTCAAATCTAGATGCCCATTTGTGGCCATTGGTGTCTTGATCGGCTTGCAAGCAATCATGGAGAAGCGCTTGAGAAGGTCCTTAGTGTATTTCTCTTGAAAAACAAAGGTTCCTTCTCGAATTTGTTTGATTTGAAAGCCAAGATAAAGGTGAGCTCTCCAATCATCGACATCTCAAACTCTTTCGACATCACATCTCCAAAATCCTTGCAAAGAACCTGGTTAGTGCATCCAAATATAATATCATCCACATAAATTTGGAAAATGAACAAGTTATTGCCAATAGACATAAGGAACAAAGTGGAATCAATCGCACCGGTTTGAATCCTTTCTAAGGGAGGAAGTCCCTAAGGGGCTCATACTGTGGAATACATGGACCCTGTGTTAGGACGAGAGGGGGGTGAATCGGCTCTTTTCAACTTTTAATTCTCTCGATTCTAATTGCGGAGGCGATTACAATGAAGCACAAGCGTCTACTAGGAGGCTCGATGGCACCTCATATGCAAGCGATTGGATCAATATGCGGAAGTAAATAAGTGAGGCAAGGAGACGCAAACCGAGTTGTTTACCGAAGTTCGGTGCTCAACACATGAGCACCTACGTCTCCGTTGAGAAAACTTCTCACACAGAGAAGTCGGGACTCTCTTGTCCCTAGCCCTCAATCCACTCGTGGTAGCTCTTCACCAACACATGGTAGGCGAGCTCCAAACCTTCACACGGAAGCGAGTTCTCTCACACGCGAGAGCTCCTCGCACCCACGTCGCCGACACAGGGCACCGACCACCGACACACGGTGGATTTCACCTCAACACATGAGGTACCCCCAACACATGGAGGGTTTGGATCCGACACACGGACACCTTGGCACCAACGACACACGAAGGTGGCCGCCGACACACGGCGGACTTTGCACACCCCGACGAACGGAGAGGAAGCACCGTGGGAAGCACGGTGACCTTCACGGAGAAGGGTTTGCTTGTGGTACGCTTGATGAAGCTCGGCGACGACGATGTCTCCCGGTGGCAAGAATCCCAAGAGCACAACACCGGAGAACACTCACTCAACCCTCATCCCACCATGGAGGGTGGCAAGGCAACCATGGAGAGGGCACAAATCTTGGAGACGACGAGGAGGAGGCTAGGGGATGCTCTCTTCTTCTTCCTTACTCTCTCCCTCAATCTCACAAGCACATGGAACCCTAGATGGAGATGGGAACCATGGGAGGAGCTCTCTAGGTGGCTAGGGCAAAAGGTGGCTGCTAGGGTAGGCTCTCTCAAGTTTCTCCAGTGCTCTAAGCCCCTATTTATATGCACAAGTCGAAACCCTAGAAATGGACGGCCCAGATTAAATCGCGAGATTTGGATCGAACTATCGGACGCCGTCCGGTTCCTGTCGGACGCCGTCCGACAGAGGGTGAGGCCACATTTTGTGCTTCGTCGGACGCCGTCCGGTGGCTTATCGGACGCGTCCGGTGAGGCGCTCGCGCGCCCGCGAGAAGTGCCCACCAGGTGTTCGGTCGTGGGTTTAGCCGTCATCGGACGCGTCCGGTAAACTTATCGGACGCGTCCGACAGGGAGGAGTCCCGCCGTCGGACGTTCTCCAGACGCCGTCCGATTGCCCTCGCTGTCGATTTTCTTCTTCATCGGACGCCGTCCGGTCCGGATCGGACTCCGTCCGACAGGCATGACTGTGGTTGGGACTTAGCCAAATTTCGAGCTTGCTCCTTGGGAATCGGCGCTGTCGGACCCCGTCCGATGACGGTCGGACGCCGTCCGACAGTGGCAGTGATTTCAGGACTTAGCCAAATTTTGTCTTGGGCTCACCGGACCCCGTCCGACGGTGTTCGGACGCCGTCCGGTGGGGCTGAAAATTTTGCCCCCACTACGATTTTGGCTCTACCAACTTCGCCTGACAACACACATAGGTTTGTGAACCTATCTTATCGTCTTGTGAAATCAGCGGGAGGTTTAAAAACACTCGTGCGGGAAGTTTCGCGCCTAAACTAAAATATCTGGCTTGGGTTGCTTAAAGGCTACGAAACCCCGACAGCTGTCGCTCCCCCGAACTCTCTCGAACCTAGACAGGTGGACTCGCTCTAGATGGTTCGCTCACAACTTTCACCTGTGCTCAGTGGAACCCTGCAACCAGAGAGATGTAGTCGAGTCGAAGACGCACACAAGAAAATCAGAAGAACTATAAAACAAAGGTCCTTATCCTTGGCGTTCCAGCTGTACGGCCTAGTTGCCATCAATTACCAAAATCATTAAGCCCATGGGGAGGCTTGATCTTACACCCTGGGTATCTGCATGGCGGGCCGCGAGGACTACCCAACAGGGGTGGGCCGAGCCGGCCATACGCACAGAGGGGTGTCGACGGTCTTTATTTGTAATATTTTGTATACTTTTAACCGTCAATATATCTACAAAATAAAGGAATTCAAAGTACATTGAGACTAATATTAATGAGTTCCACGAGTTTTGGTGTAGTCTCATGTTTTGCAGGCATGCACAAGAAAAGACAATTTATCAACCGTATGCAAATCGGATAAAAGATGAGGGGGCTGTTTGGTTCGTTGCCTAACTCAGCCACACCTAACTTTAGTCGCGCCACAAGTGCTTAGGTAGGCGTTTGGTTGCTTACTACCGTTAGTCACGCCAGAAAAAGTTAGGCGCGGTCAATACGCTCGCCACACCAGTTTTCGCCGAATGTGCGGCGGCAAAAAAAAACATCGCCACAACCCGCTAAGGCGCTTAAAGCTAATTTGCCCCCGCACCGGACCCTCCTCCTTCCATGGTTTAGGTTTGGCCACGAGTGGAAAAGGCGTCGGCGTCGGCGGCAGCGACACCGTCGTCCTCGGCGTCGAGAAGCTCCGGTACTCGAGGTATCTCCGCGCCGCCCAAAACCTTGCCTTCTCTCCTCGCCCTCCCGCTCCCGCTCCCACGACGCGCCCGCCCCTTGCTCCTCGCAGATCTCCATCCAATGCCGCTGCCTTGCTCCTCGCAGGTCGGTGCGGAGGATCGCGAGCCTGGACACGCACTCGCGCTCGCTTGCGTGGGGATGAACACGCACTCGCGCCCATCAATCAGCAGGGGGTCTCTCTCTCTCTCTCTCTCTCTCTCTATCTCTCTCTCGGTCAGCTATTATGATAAGGACTCGGCATAGACGGGGAATCCTGAATACTTGGCACCATAATTGCTTTGAATCGGGGGCCATAGGATCCTTGGATGCGGATGAAGCCACAAGGTCAAACCGGTTTTACACTGAGGCATGGATTGTTCTCTCGCTCATGGATTATTTTTAGAAAATGAAACCCCATCTTTTTTTAATAAAAAAAAGTCTATGACATCGGATAACTTATAACTACCGTGGCATTCCTTAAATGAAGTGATGAAAACCGGTTTAATCCTCTGCTCTGCTCTGCTTTGCTTCATCTCTGAGTTCTCCATGTTTATCTTCTGTAGGATTTGGTCTCTAAAGGTGTAATTTTTTCTTGTATTCATTTGCAATGGCAGGGGTGAATTTGCTTGATTTTGGGTTGTTGGTGACGAATTAGTGAGCTCATCGGTAAGAAACCCTTCTTTTATCTATTTTGTTCAATAGAAAATTGCAATTGTGCATGCTTTATGTTCAATACGAAATTGTGCTAGTGTTGCCTCTGATGCATCTTTATATTAAAATGTGCATGTGCTGGTTGTGAAATCTCACAATAGATGGGTGCCAAGAAATTGCTCGTTGAGTATAATAATAGCTATGCGAATTACCTGCGAAGGAGAAGAACAATTCTTAGCATAGCGATCTGTGTTGCTTTATGTTGGTACAAACTTCAGTTGTTAAGGTCAAAGAGGAGACAAGTCACATATGGTCCTATGTTGGCTAGAGATGTGGCGAGAGCTGCACGGTTGAACCGCCTGTATAATGGGAGTGAGGCACATTGCCTTAGTGAGTTACGAATGCGGAAATTTGTTTTTCATAGGTTGTGTTCTCATCTTAGGAACCGAGGACTCTTATTGGACACACTGCATCTTACTATCGAGGAACAAATTGCTATGTTTATGCATGTTGTTGGCCACAGATGGACAAATAGAAACATTGGTTTTGAGTTCGATCGATCCGGGGAAACAGTTCATAGGTACTTTCATGCAGTCCTAGATGCTCTATGTATCATGTCCCGTGAGATCATTGTCCTCCGAACAACCGAGACACATGCGAAGATAACAAGTAGCCCAGACAGATTTTACATACAAGTGGAAATGCTTTTGATGCAACAAGGTGCTTGGTGACAATTTCAGAATCTGAGAAGGCAACTCTCACTGTATGTTCTTATTTACACTTTTTTTTGTACATTACCAAGATTATTTTAAGCCAGCCGTACCTTCTTAGAAATTTTCATTTTTTTGGATATTGTCATGGATGTTCAAAGGTGTTAGCCTTCCG
>SPJY01019435.1:1019168-1105091 GCA_005191435.1 Raddia distichophylla
CATCAACCAGAAACCGAGCATCAAATTGATGATGACAGTGCGACTGAGTTCCGTTATGTGCCTGAGGGTGAGCAGAGCACCTCTCAGGCATTGGGTGATGCAACTGTTGAGCAAATCAATGATGACCTGCAGTTCAAACAATCTTTCTCAAATGATGAAAGGCATGCCCAGAAAGTAGAAACTGATGAGAGAACACCTGGAGACGATAATCCTGAAATACCCCATCTTCAAGCCTCACAATCACGAACCAACAAGTCTGAAAATGCTAATGAATTTGAAGGCAGTGAGATTCAGACTGATACATTAGCTCAGGAAGATTTAATTCAATGCAAAACTGATGCCACTTTTGGAGATGCTGTTTTGTTCAACCGAGCTCATCCAGATGACAAATTAGTTCTACTAGATGACCTAACCATTGAAAGGGAGTTGTCTACTCCAATGGATCTGGACATCATTAATGAAGAAAATGAGAAGGCTATTGTGGACTGGAGAAGTCTTGAACTGGCTACTATGAAATTATCCCAAGAACTGGCTGAGCAATTGCGTCTAGTCATGGAACCAACTCTTGCAAGTAAGCTCCAAGGAGATTACAGAACTGGGAAGAGAATAAACATGAAGAAGGTACTGCTTCTGCTCTTTATATTGTCTTTCCCCTTTAAAGGAATCTTCAATTATGTGATGAAATATTGTTTATATTCTTTCAGGTTATTCCATATATCGCGAGCCATTTCCGCCGGGACAAGATATGGTTGCGTCGAACTAAACCCAATAAACGGAATTACCAAGTGGTTATTGCTGTGGATGACTCACGAAGTATGTCCGAGGGCAACTGTGGAAAAGTTGCTATTGAAGCATTAGTTACAGTTTGCCGGGCCATGTCACAGCTGGAGGTTGGACAGTTCGCGGTTGCAAGTTTTGGGAAAAAAGGAAATGTTAAAGTGTTGAATGATTTTGATCAGATTTTCAATGGAGATGCTGGTGTTAGGGTAAGTTAATGAGACTGATCACGTCCCTTTTGCCTTCAGCAAAAGAAAAAGAAACTTACATAGTTGTTGCTCTTTCCTGCTCTGATTGCAGATAATCTCGAGCTTGTCCTTTGAGCAAGACAACAAAATTGAGGATCAACCGGTTGCTGATCTGCTAATGAATTTGAACTCAATGCTTGATACAGCCGTGGCTAGGTCACGGACACCATCAGGGCAAAATCCGCTACAGCAACTCATACTTGTAATATCAGATGGAAAGTTACAAGAAAAGGTACCAGTTTTTCCTCCAGTTTTTCTTTAAGACCCAACATTGCTTACTTATTGGTTCTGAAGTTTACTTTGTGGCATCAGGAAAATTTGAGGCGCTGTATCAGGAATGTTCTAAATCGAAAGAGAATGATAGCATATGTACTTCTTGATAGCCAGAAGGAATCAATTATGAACCTCCAAGTGCGTACTTACCATCTTCCATTGACATGGTTTGAACGGGCAACTGATTATGTGGGTTTAATATTTTTATTTTGCATTATTTGTGTAGGAAGCGTGTTACAACAAAGATGGCAAGCTAACCATGGAAAAATATATGAATTCCTTTCCGTTCCCTTACTATGTCTTACTGAATAACATTGACGCGCTTCCTCGCACATTGGCTGATTTACTCAGACAGGTATGTCAACACGCATTTTATCTCCTGTCGTTCGTTCATCCATTAGCAAACAGATGCTCTAATTATATGCTGTTTTGCCTTTTCTGTCGCACAGTGGTTTGAGCTCATGCAGAGCACGAACGAATGAGCTGTCAGTTCGTCAAATTTTCGTCCAAGGAATTCTCTTGCGGCCTTTCGCTTTTGTTTGTATGTACAGAAAGCTAGGGAACCTGTGAGTTTTAGAATGAAAGGTGCTCTTGGCTATAAATAACTTCCAATAACTGTTTTTGTTTCAATTTGGTTGAGTGGAAAAGCTAATGTCCATTCACATATGTTTCTTCATGAATGTATTAAAAAAAGAACGCAAAAGGAAGAGTAAAACATATGTTGGCCCGATCCACGGCACACATGTCCCCAACGGACCACAATCCACAACAAAGTTGTCCACCAACCGTACAAACTAGTCTGGCAGTACCTCTCGGGACCTTTGACACTTGATAAAATGGGTGTAACTATTAACTCGGACGTTGAAATTACGTGATCTTAACTCTATGAAAAGTTTAAACCAAGGGTTACACAACCTCATCCAAAGAGAAGATGTGGAATACCCAAAAGGTCCGAAGGAGCCCCAACTCATACTCTTCAAACCCCCCCAACGCGTCTCTTGCTGCACCCGATTCCGACACCCTTGACACAACATACTCTTAGACCATCTCCAACAGTCTATATTTCTCTCAAACACTATTCAGGGGTTGTTGGGGATGCTCTCATATGATTATGATTTTGAAAAGTCAGCCAACTCTTTATAAGGAATTTGAAGAGTTTAATTTGGAATTAGTGAAGCTAGTTTAATTTGGATAGGAATAAAGCGTGACATAGCTGAATTTGTAGCATTGTGTGATACATGTTAGCAAGTTAAAGCAGAGAATCAGCGACCTGCTGGGCTGCTACAACCTTTGAAAAATCAGGGGGGAGAGATTGAAATGGACTTCATAGTCAGGTCACTGAGAACACAAGTAGGAAATGATTCCATCGCGGTTATTGTGAATCAATTGACTAGGTTAGCACATTTCATACCAGTCAAAACGACATATTATGGTGATCAGTTAGTAGAAATTTACATGTCTAGGATTGTATGTCTTCATGGAGTTTCAAAAAAAATCTATCTGATCGAGGCACCCAGTTTACTTCAAAATTTTGGGAAAAGTTGCATAGCTTAATGGGGACCAATCTTGCTTTCAACATCACTTACTATCCACAGACTGATGGACATACTGAGAGGTGAACCAAAGCACGGCCCCTGGGTCGAGCGCGCCTCGCCAACTCGCACATGGGCCTCCGCCTCTTCCCGTGTGTGTCGGGCCGCCCTGTTAGCCGAGTTGGCTTACTATTGGAGAGCAGATGGCCAGGGAATCCTCCAACCCAACTAAAGGAGTCGGCGAGGTGTTGCCCCAGTCCTCTTTAGATTGGATCTGATCCGAGAGGCGAAGTTTTCCGACGCCGTCCATGACGAAGTCGAAGCTCCCAAAGCGGAAGACCTGACCGGGTGTGAAGACGACGGCGGACGAGTCGAACGATGCCATTAAGCTTGGTGAAGACGATCTTGATGCTTCCCCTACCTGGCGCGCCAACTATTGACGTTTGTTACCGCCGGCAATAATATTTATAAACGAAGGGGCAAGGCGCAAGATCTCAAGCCTAATGGTAGCACAAGACAGGGTTTTTTTAATACAAATTCAGGCCCTCGACGGTGGAGGTAATACCCTAGTCCTGTGATCTGGAATTATATGGTGGGAGTGTATGTATACAAGATCTGGGTGATCGAAATTGTAGATGGATGACGAGGATGATGATCTAGGTGGGATTAGATGTCTAACTAGGGTCCCGTGCCCCCCTGTTATAGTGGAGGGGGGTCGGGTTACATGGAGGAATCTTAGCCGGGCACGAGGTGGATATTCTATCTACATCCTCTATTGCCGAGTACATAGGTTCTCGGGATTCCTATTATATCTCCTTATGAGAATAGGATCCTATCTTTATACTCCTTGTCGGGTACGCTGATTGCAATCCGAGTGGTCCCTGTCTCCATCTAGCCGACTGGGCCTGCCCCTTCCTGGGCGGTCCTTTGGGCCCGTCATGTGGATACCCGAGGTCCATGTTCTGCAAGCCAACGCCACCATGCGCCCTGAGCGCCAACTACGGCTCGGCTGCAAGCCTACGCCACCCTGCGTCCTAAGCACCAAATGCGGCTCGGCTACAAGCCTACGCCTGCGCCACGGACGCCCAAGTCTACGGCTCGGCCCGGGCCACGAGCGTCCAAAGTCTATGGCACGCCTACACGCCTACGCCCACGCCACGAGCGCCCAAGTCTATGGCTCGGCTACAAGGCTATGCCACCATGAGCCCTGAGCGCCAAATACGGCTCGGCTACAAGTCTACGCCACCCTGCACCCTGAGCGCCAAATGCGGATCGTCTACAAGCCTACGCTTGCGCCATCCTACGCCTGTGCCACGGACGCCCAAGTCTACGGCTCGGCCCGCGCCACGAGCGTCCAAAGTCTACGGCACGGCTACACGCCTACGTCCACGCCACGAGCATCCAAGTCTATGGCTCTGCTACAAGCCTATGCCACCATGAGCCCTGAGCGCCAAATACGGCTCGGCTACAAGTCTACGCCACCCTGCACCCTGAGCGCCAAATGCGGATCGGCTACAAGCCTACGCCTGCGCCACGAGTGCCCAAGTCTACAGCTCGGCTACATGCCTGCGCCCGCGCCAAGAGCATCCAAGACTATGGCTTGACTACACGCCCACGCCTGCGCCACAAGCGCCATTTGCGGCTCGAATTACGGCTACGCCAGGAGATTATGAGCTAAGTTTCCTTTATCATGATCTTTCATATATATTTTACTTCTTGATTTGCTACTTAGTTGGTATCCAATTAAGCAGTAAGTCGGAGGCTACATTTAATAGTGTGCTCCATGGCGTAGTCTCTTTTACATTTTTCACTTCTTTATTTTTTGCGATTGTAAAGAAATCCGAGTGCGATTAATTCTGAGCAGTGAAGCTCTAGCCCCCATGAAAGACAAACTCTAAAGTCACTCAACGCGTGCCTGGGATAAGAGCCATGAGCCAAATTCCCGACGCTCGGGGGCTAGACTAGTCGGGCGGAGTGTATGACAAAAGGAAATAAAACCACTCGGACGAAGACAGATCAATAAATGAAAAGGAGCGAAAAATGTTAAAATTATCATACAAAGCAGCCGGACATCTTGTCCAAGTCATTGTTTTCACTTCACTAATCTTTTCGTAATAAATTTGAGTTGTTTCTTGATTTACTACTTAGTTGCTGCTCAACTAAGCAGTAAGTCGGGGGCTACACCTAATAGTGTGCGCTTGCGCGCACCTCTTTCTTTTTTCAAAGTGCTTTTGTTTCTATTCTTGATGATTACAAATAAGTTCGAGTACGTTTAATTCTAGGTAGTGAAGCTCTAACCCCATGACAAGATGAAATCTAGTCACCCAAAACGCGTGTCTGGGAAACGAGCCATGAGCCAAACTCCCAATGCTAGGGGGCTAGACTAGTTGGGCAGAGTGTATAAACGAAAGGAATAGACTATTCGGATAAATTTGAATCAGAAAAGAAAAGAAACAAAAGGCATTAAAATCATAAACAGCAATAGTCGGACCTCATAATCGAGTGATTATTTTTACAATCAGATTCTGCCTAAATCCTTCATGTACATGTTACAGGGGGCTCACGTCTGATGGAAATCCTGTGCCTAGCACTGTCGTGACAAGTGCTGAAGGCTATTATACTGCCCTCCGCAAGCCTCGGAGGTTCATGGATTTCTCCTTTATCAAGTACCTTCTACGACTGCAGCCACGAGCCACCTACGCCCTGAGCGCCAACTACGGCTCGGCTACAAGCCTACGCCACCCTGTGCGCCCTGAGCGCCAACTACGGCTCGTCTACGATCCTACGCCACCCTACGCCATGAGCGCCAACTACGGTTTGGACATGGGCTTAGGTTTCGAGGGTATGCTCAAAAAGGGCCGCCCGCTGTACACCGTGACAGTCGGGTGCTGGTACCACTCGGCCAAAACTAGTTTGGGATATGGTACGCCCCATGATGGGCCGACTGCCAGTCACTTTGTCAAACGGGATCTGCGTACCTACCGAACCTGTTGAAAGCATCATCTCAGGGTATGCCCTAAATTGGGCCAACCGTCGATCACCACATAAAGATGGGATAGAAATACTCTAAGTTGATCCAGGCTTCGATCGTATGCCCCATGTTGGGTCAACAGCTGCGTGCTGTCATAGGCAGATGCGGGTACCACTCGGCCACAAACGGTACACCCCATGTTGGGTCAATAGATGCGTACTGCAATAGTCAAATGCGGATACCGCCCGGCCAAAAATGATACGCCCCATGTTGGGTCGAACAGCTGCATACCGTAATATATGGAAGCGGGTATCGTGCAGCCAAAATCATGGTATACCCCATGTCAGGTCAATAGTTGTATACCACAATAAGTGGGAACAAGTACCACTCCGCTAGAGATAGTACGCTCCATGATGAGCCAATAGTTGTACATTGAGAACAATGGGAACAGGTACTACTCGGCTAAACGAAGACAATGGAGTGCTCCATGTTGGGCCGATTGCTGTACAGGTTCCACTTGGCTAGATTATATTCAAACAAAGGTACGCCTCATGAGGGCTGACTGCCAGAAATCCCAATAATTTGGGGTGGGTACCACTCAAAAATTCCAACACAGGGAACTCTATTGAGTTCTTCACAGTCTCCTTGCATATATTGGAGCAATTGTCATAAAGAAGAAATCAGTCAAAAAATTGCATCCAAGACTGGGAGCACTCGGCGCGAAGCATGACTCCGCTGAGAAGCAATCAAGAACGGCAACAACTTGACTATGAGGCCCTTGGGGGCTACTGTGGAGAACATGGATCCCGGGTACCCACACGGCGGGGCAAGAAGACCACCCAGGAGGGGATGGGCAGAGCTGACTACACCAAGACGGGTACCACTCGGACAACGGTCAACCCTGCACCGCAAGGAAGGGCCAGAGATAGAAATAGAATCTGCTCCCAATAAGGAGAAGACATAATTGTAATCCCAAGTACTTACGTATTCGGCAAGACAGGATAGAGATAGAATTCTACATAGATTATGACTCCTTCTAATAACCAACTAGGACTCCTCCTTGTAGTCCTACCCCCCCACTATATAAAGGGGGCAAGGGACCCTAGTTAGACATCTGATCCGACACACAGTGATCAACACCCATCGCGTCAAGCTATGCAACACATCCATGCTAGAGAGAACATCCCATTGTACTTTCTCGTACCCACCAAATAATTCCAGAGCACAAGAGTAGGGTATTACCTCCTCCGTCGAGGGATTGAACCTGTATAAAAAACCCTTGTCTTGTGTTACCCTCGAGCTTGTGATCTCGCGCATAGCCCCATATAAATTATTGCCGACAACAACTGTCGACATCCCCCCAACGGCTTGGATAGCCGTAGCATAGACTGAGAGGAATTTGTCAGGGTTTTTTGTCCCATCAAACTGTTCGATGTGACCGGGTCTGAACTTCTCCGGCCAATTAACTGTCCTGAGTGCCGGGGAGAACGCCCTGCACCCGAAGATACGGCTTGAACATTGCCCGCGCTCACGCTGGGCAACATTCCGAGAGCGATTTGTTCCTCGAGCATTCTTGCCACTATGTCCACGACTTGAGTTCCAAGCATCTCGATAGTCACCCCGATTTCTCCCGCAGTGATGGGGTTGTCCGAAATTGCCATTTCGGGCATCCGCACTCAGACGCTGGGGCCTATCTGGTTTCCTTCGGTCATCTGCATCATCAAGCTCATGAGCCACGCCTTCCAATTCATTGGCCACATCTACTCCCATGGCTGGCAAGTCAATGTTCTCAGGGTTATTTTCAAAGCCCCTGACACCGGTTGCCAGACCCTCAACCTGGCTTGACTAGAGTTAGGCTCATAGTCAGAGCTCGGGTTGAGGTTCCTCTCCTCTTGGACAACATCGTTGATGGCGTCCTTGAGTTTGAGGCGGGCTTGAACCCTCCTGCGAAGCTGCTCCCGGGCATCCTCATTTTGGGCGTTTGTTTCATCCTCTTCGATCTCAGCGTCATCAGCCATATGAACATGACGATCTCCAGCTTGATCAGAGGGAGCCGTCATGGTGTCCTCACGAGAAGTACTTTCTTCGTCGGACAATTCATCCACATAAGATATATGTAATCCCTGGCACAGCTCCGCGATTTTTCCTCCGATAGACATGCAGGTGTCTTCCTCCCCATCTCCAATGGGGGGTTTCTTCCTCGAACCCAGCCTCTTGCTGGTTAGGAAGATGCTCGGGAACGCACTCCGAGCTCCATTTCTCCTTGACGAAAGAGGGGGCATATTCATCCCTCTCTGGCTCAGTATGGCCATCTGGATCGGTGATGATAGCTTCATCACCACCAGTCCAATATTCATCGAAATCACCGATGTCGTCGAAACAAACATCTTGATTGTCTTGGGAATTCGGCATCTTGGAGGAAGAATGCTAAGAAAAAGGACTTACAATCCCCGCGGACGGCGCCAGCTGTCGACGATCGGGAGACGGGCTCTCAACGTCGAGCTTAGTTCTTGATTGGGGGGACCAAGAGAACCCCTTTCCTGACCGCACCTGTGCTTCCAAGACACCGAAGAGGCTTGGGCTATGATCAAAGGGACAAAGAGACAACGATGTATCCTGGTTCGGGCCTCCCTAGGCTAGGATAATAACCCTACTCTAGTGTATTGGTTGATCGGTGAATCAAGTTAGAGTTGCCCGGGGTCTAACCCGTAGCTCCTCTAACATACAGAGTGTGTCTGAAGTGTTTTCCTATACGCCAACTTGCGCTCCTACTGTGTGTGCCCGTTATCTGCCGCGCAGGGCCAGATTTATGGGGGGCTTGAGTTACAACGGTTGAAACTGTCAAATAAATGCTAATTACTACCCTTAAACGGTTGTTAAACCGAGCAGTAACTGAAAACGGGAAACTTATTTGCCATTATTCTTCATTATGCAGGGGTCTTCAAGTGCGCCTGGGGGATCCGATGTTGCTCTGGTATACTATGCTGTCGGGCACCTCCTCCTGTGCTTGTTCAGTTGTCCAGGGTGCTTCGCAAGGCTCACGACTGTTGGCGATTCTTATGCCTATTAGAATTAATTCGCAAGCGCACGGATATCGTAGTAGCTTTCACCCGAAAGTATTTCAAAAGTATCGATTTCCCATGATGAACGAGAAGTGTATAGTTTCTATTCTTACTTGGCCGGATGGATATGGTGGTAGTGACGAAAGTGGGATAAGATATTTCGGGTCGAGAGGTTCTAATGAAGGATTTCACTTTAGTCAAAAGTACAAAATCACTCAATACACAAGCTACTCTGTATCGGAGCTCGGCCGATTCACTACCATCCGCTATCAGTTAAGAACTCCGGATGGTTATGATCACCCCCAATTGGGCTCGATTGGGCCGAGACTAACGGGGCGGATTCCACAAACTGCCGCGCGGTTAGCAGGGCTGTCACCACCTACTACCTACTGCACAACTGTTGAATCAGGTGTCTACCGGGCACTAACTAGTCTAGGCAACATGCATACACCTAGCAGCACTACGCACCAAAACGTCACTCGATACGTACTCCCACAAGATCTAGTGCAAAGGGCTAATGCAAAGGTTTAGCACAAGATTTATCATGAAGATCAAGCATGAGCCAAATACTAACAGAGAAACAATATGTATGAAGTAACTTTGCTTTATAAATAAACGGTATAGGACTAAGTGTTACCGACAATAGAGCAGAGCTGAACTCACACCCGAGTTGGCTCCGGAGCACTAGTGGAAGAGCGCCGACACACCGGCTTCTCCTCAGCACTAACTCTCCTCTCTCACCTACTCTACTTTCTATTTGGGAAGCGTGGTGCTGCTTTCTTCTTCTTCACGCACTTCTCCATGAGTTGCAAATGAAGAGAAGGCCTCAATTTATAGTGTGTTGCAACGAGTGAGCTTGTGCCATGTGTAGGGACACATGTAACCTACTTCCCAACCGAAGGAGAATCCAAAGGAGCATCCAAGGGGGTCGGCCGACCTAGGTGGGTCGGCCGACACACCTTCGGTGCATCCTGTCCCTCAGTTTCGCCTGGGATTCTTCTTGTGCGGTGTAGATGCTCTCCCAAAGTCGGTTTTATTAGTCGGAGCCGGTAAAAGGGTCTTCTATGTGGGGCCATTGAACCTCCTCAATGTAATCCTGTCCTTAGGATCAAATCGACGTTGATTGGACGCTTTGGATGGTCTCTAGGTGTGCTTTTAGGATCACTGGAGGAAACACAGGTCGGTTTGGGACCGAGTGTCGGTCGGCCGGCCTAGCCCGGTTGGCCGACCGACTCTTTTCTTCGGTTCGGTCCCACTTTTGCTCAGTAGGTTCCTGAAGACACAAACTTACCAAGCCATGGCAATGGGCCGTGATTTAATTTATCTCCGACACTCTCCACGTCAAGCTTACTTCTTGATTGGGGGGACCAAGATAACGCCTTTCCTGCCCCCACCTGCGCTTCCAAGATGCCGAAGAGGCTTGGGGTATGATCAAAGGCACAAAGAGACGATGATGTATCTTGGTTTGGGCCTCCCTAGGCTGGGATAACAACCCTACTCCAGTGTATTGGTTGATCGGTGTATGAACAGAGAAGTTAGAGTTGCCCGGGGTCTAACCCGTAGCTCCTCTAACATACAGAGTGTGTCTGAAGTGTTTTCCTATACGCCAACTTGCGCTCCTACTGTGTGTGCCCATTATCTGCCACGCAGGGCCAGATTTATAGGGGGCTTGAGTTACAACGGTTGAAACTGTCAAATAAATGCTAATTACTACCCTTAAACGGCTGTTAAACTGAGTAGTAACTGAAAACGGGCAACTTATTGCCATTATTCTTCATTATGCAGGGGTCCTCAAGTGCGCCTGGGTGATCCGATGCTGCTCTGGTATCCTATGTTGCCGGGAACCTCCACCTACGCTTGTTCTGTTGTCCGGGGTGCTTCACGTGGCTCCTGTCCTGGTTGTCCGGTAATTCCTATGTGGCCCCCAGCTGTCATGACGTGGCACAAGCAACTTCCATTCCCCGACGGCTAGCCCCTGAGGCTCAAGTGGAGTTTTACCCTTCTTTGTCATCCTCTTGAGGCTAAAAAGTTTGTCTTCTCGAGAGGGGAAACGGTTAAAATGCAACGGGTTGTTTTCACTCTTTACTACAACGGTAACTTTTATAACCGTAAGAACAGTGCGGTTCATGCGCTGGATGTTACCGTTTGGGGCGACGAGCGTACCGTAACGGCCCAGAGCATCTCGTGGCGCTATAAAAGGAGAAGGGGAAGGTAACACATTCTCCCTTCTTCTTTCTTGCCGCATGCACTGCTCTCTTTCTCTCTTGTTGTCTTGCTTTCTTGCAAACTTAGATTCGATCCGCTGCGATCTGTCCATCCCAGACCTTCTCCTGGACAACTCATGGGGAAACTTGGGATGTCCTTGATCTCGTCGGAGCGGCTCTTGAAGCTGCATGAGTTGAGCTTCGTCCCGGAGGACGGGTTGCGGCAGCCTAGGACAAAGAAGACACCTGAGCCGCAGGCCGGGGAGATCGTGTGCTTTGATCTGCTCTCTGTGCACAGAGTTCGTGTGCCGAAGAACCCGTTCCTCATTGGGCTTTTGGCTCAATGTGAGTTGGAGCAGATCAACCTCACCCCCAACTCCATCTTGATGGCGTCCGTCTTCGTCCATCTCTGTGAGGCTTTCCACAAGGTTTTACCCTCGGTATGTCTGTTTTTGTATTATTTTTCTTTGAGCTAGTGGGTGCTCCTCGAGGGAAGGCTCTCCCCAAGATCGAGGACGTTGCCTGGAGCGGTCCTAGGAACGTCAAGGACCAAGATGACAAGGTATGTCTTTTCCCAAACAATGCCTATCCAGTTTTTTTTTGCTTCAGACAATCATATCCATGTCTTTCCTCACTCTCCGTAGGAGATCGAGGCCATTGAGGCCGCCATTCCCTCGAAGGCCTTGCCTGATCCGGAGGATGGGTCAGAGGAGGAGGAGAAGGAGGTGAAGAAGGGAAGGAACGCCGTTCCCCGGAAGGCGGCCAGTTCTTCATCCGCTCCATCGGCGTGCCGGACACCTCGCCGTCACGGGAAGCAAGACAAGGCTGTCTCGGAGGGGGCAGCCCCCGAGACTTCCGCACGGACATCCGGTAGACGGCGCTCTAGGCCAGTCGGGCATCATCTAGAGTACCAGGACAAGGTTGAGGTACGTAACCTTAAAGCCTGGCTTCGTAATTTCAGAAAAGAGGATCTAGACAAGTTGGATTGTTTGTTACAGCTCGAGGAGGCCGCTAAGGAGAAGAAGCGGTTGGAGGACTTGCGAGCCAAAGAGAAGATGCTCCGCGAGGAGCTAGAGTTGAAAGGTAGGATTGCCTCTTTGGAGGAGAGTTTGGGGAGATCCCCTTCTGGGACCCCAAGCTTGTCAACCAAGCGTGTTGCCCAGGACTCTACCCTGGACAGCCCGAAGGGAAAGGAGAAGCGCGGTGGAGATGATCCTTGCCCGCGCCCCACCAAGAAGATCAAGAAGGCAGGACATCCGCCTTGCCTTGTCACTTTGGTGCCAGTGGATTTGGACAAGGCTGACCCCATGTTGGCCGCTGCGACGGAGGCTGCAAGGAAGCGCAGCCAGGACATAGCTGTAGTAACAGCAGCCGCAAGCGGGAAGGCACAAGCCCCCGAGTTTCCCGGGACCCATGACGAGGCGCCGACATCACCCCGGGCAACACCCACCAAGGACTGGACCAAGGAAATTGAGAGTAAGTCATTCCCATACCTTTTGATTTCTCTTCTTGGATTCTTATTTTGACGTTTCCCTACTTCTTTTCTTCAGCTTTACCTTCTCCCGCTAGGGCTATGCTTCAATCTGTTCTCTTTGATGTTACGTCCCAGTTGCTCGAAGAGGCAGCTGATCTTGTCATCAATGAGCTAGTTGAGCTTGACGACATATCCGAGGATTATCCTCATAGAATTATTTCTGCAGGTACTGAAGGGTTTGCTCCCCCGGAAGGTTTACAATGCCTCCAAGGCCTTAGTGCCTTTTACTGCTCCGACGCCGGACATTCCGGAGGGGTTGCAGTCGAAGATCCTGGCGCCGGACAACATCCGGCGGCGCCTGCTCCTAATGAGAAGAGCGCATCCCCGAGCAAAGGTGTTGCTCGCGAGGAAGACGAAGAGGGGAGGGCAACCTCCTCTCTTAAAGTTACTGATGAGACCGTTGCTTCGGTTGAAAAACCGGGCAACGATAGTCCTGCACCGGGTAAGATTCCTGCAGATGAAGGCTCCGCGGAACATGTTCCATTGAGGAGCGCATGGAGCCGGCCTCCTGCAGAGGAGGAGGAGGCTGGGCACCCCAACAGTTGGAAACCGTGGCCAGGGCTCCTTCTAGATGGCGATCTGATGCCAAGGTTCAATCTTAACGAACCGGAGCCAATGGACAAGTACCTTGCCCGGTGGACAGCGTGCCGGGAAGGAAGTGCCGCCAAGTCAAGGAAAAGATCCAAGAGCTGCGTGAAGGCGGGCTTTATGACCTCTTCGCCAAGATTGACGGATATCTCGTACAGGCACGAGTTGTATATTTTTAGTACCTACCGTTTTCGCACAACTCCTTCATGCATTTTTACTATGTTCTTCTTCTTGTTTTTCTCAGGTTTCTAGCTGCATAAGGGAGGATGTCATAGAATGCCTTGACGAGGAGGAGAAGTTGATCGACGACGACCTTTCTAAGAATGAGGCCTTGATCAAGCTCGGGGAGTGGGTAACCGGTATGGATGCCGAGATTAGGACGCTCAATGCTCAGGTCTCCGACTCCAATGCCCAAAAAGCAGAAATCGATTGCCTCAAGGAGTTGCTCAAGAATGAGCGTGAGAAGACGGAAGTACTTGAAGCCAAGTTGCTCTCTTTGCAGGGCAGCCAAGGACAACAACAAGACCTCCGGGCACAAATCGAATCTCTGAAAGAGAAGTTGGCCAAGAGCCAAAAAGAGACGAGTGATGCCCGGAAGGAGACCGCTAAGCACAGGGGTTATGCCTCTGAAGTCATCACCCTAGAGAATAAGGTAGATGAGCTGAAGGAGATCATTTCAGCTCTAGAGGGCAAACAATGATTTGTAACTTGTATCGGCCAATATATAATAAAACTTTTTTGGTTCTCCCTGTTGCCCGGATCATACTTTACTGATTCTCAAGTATTTCTTTTGAGTTGTTTCAAGTATATGCTTGTTAAACAGTTCTCCGGACAACCCTTAAGTAGAAGAGTTCATTGCTTAAGGTGGGTTTACGTTCTGGACAACTTTGAACGAAGTCCAGACTTTCCAGGGCAACTGCCCACGGGTTTAGGACCCTTTAAGTTACTTTAAAGAGTGTTGGTTCATTTCCTAAGCTATACTTTTAGAAAGTTTCAACATTTATATACCACAATAGAGAAAATCTTCACAGTGGTCCCAACTATACACCATACTTGGAACGCCTTCTCTCCTCAGAAAAACATCAACAGAGGAAGATGACGCTTGCGTAAGTTGATCTTTTAATCACGTGAGTTGTTCCGTCGTACCGTACAGTAAGGTCTCTCAAATAAGTAGATCTTTGAATGAGAGCTGATCCAAATTTCTTGAGTAGGCCAATTTCTCAGGAAAAGTGGACGCTTTTCTTTGAACCATTCGGTTTAAGAAGTTGTCCCAAGGAGCAAGGTTAAGTGCTATTGGGAATTGATCAATTCATAAGAGTTGATCAATCTCTTAGGCAGTTTCTTCGAGAGATAGACTCCTTCCCAAGATGAACATCTGGTACTTATGTTGGAGCCATTTTATAGGGTCATTGCCCGTGTAAACTTGATTTTCTCAAGGGTAATCCCAAGGAAGTCGAAGAGTATAGCTTTAGCAGGTGATCTTTAGCAGGTAATCTTTTTAAGTTTCATCCTTGGGCAATTCTCCAAGGGTTTAAATTATAAGCTCTCTTTGGGCAAGGCTCCAAAGGTAGAGATTGCTGCAACTTTTAAAGTTGAGTTGGGAAATTTTGAAAGAAAAAGACGGCGATCAGCGCTTGGATCGTTACCTATACTACTAGCCCCCACTATGTACTTTGCCCGGCGACCTGGATTTGCGAAGTCGGGCAAGTGCACAGGGTTATAGTCATGTTTGAAGTTTTATGTTGAATTCTCGCTTTTGAGTACCTGGTGTAACCGTGTTGTCCGCTAAACCATATCTAGAGTTGCCCCTGCGTTCGGAAACGACTTATTGGAGCTTAGAACTCTTAGACAGGGGGACTTTGGTATTTCAAGCATCATCCACAATTCTTATTATTCATAAATTTCACTTATGGGCCAAAAAAGAAGAGAGAGAGCGAAATTCCCATGCAACATGCTTTCATTTAACAAAGGGTAGATCTTGTATAGAACGAAGTGTTATTGAACACATAAGTTTGTTCTCAAGCCAAAGTTAAAGTACTTAGTTGACCCGGGACACGGTACTAAGCGCAACTTTAATAAAAGTTAGGGATAAACTTACGGAGCAGGTCGATATTCCAGAAGCTACTCATGATGTGACCATTCCCATCATTTGTATGACCAACACTGCGTCAATATGGTGATCATCAAGATTTTTATCGACTACTTCGCCAGCATGGATGTCGACGAATTTTCGATCGACTACTTCATCTTCGACCTCTTCATCTATAACAAGTTGGTGACACTTCACGGCATCCTCTACATAATCTACATCAGCTATGGTGGCATCATCAACTACGTGGCATCATCGACCCCCACCATGGCCAGGTCATCACTAGGCATCATCCGTCCATTATACTTCATTAGAGCATATTCTGCAACAGCTCGAGAGTAAAATTCAATGAAGCCATAACCCTCAGATTGCCCACTCTGCTTGTTGCGGATAATTTTCACTGAAGAAACCTGCAATTTTTTTGAAGTATTAACAACCATACACCAAATTCATGAATGCAGGAAGGCCATAATTTTTTATGTTTTTTCCCCAAAAAGTCAACGACAAGCACAGTATCAAGTGATATAATTACACAAAAATGCAGAATATAATATATGGCCTTGTTCTGTTCAGATTACCACTGGAAATTTGTTATTTTTGTACAAGTCAAATGTTCTTGTACTTTGCACAAAAAGGCCAAACATACATGAAGCACCAATCACACTAGCTTATGTCATTGCATCTTTCACAATTACCCGTGCAACACTGCAACTATGAATCCCCATTTATAGCACAAAAACAGAATAAAAGAAAGAAGCTTTGATTTCACATTCAGTGTATGCTATCTTTTTTTTTTCTCGAACACGCAGGAGAGCTGCGTATCATTATATTAATAAGAAGAAAAGGAATCATCCGCCCATTATAGTTCATTAGAGCATATTCTGCAGCAACTCGAGAGTAAAATTCAATGAAGCCATAACCCTCAGATTGCCCACTCAAACAGAATAAAAGAAAGAAGCTTTGATTTCACATTCAGTGTATGCTATCTTTTTTTTTTCCCTTGAACACGCAAGAGAGCTACGTATCATTATATTAAGAAGATGAAAAGGTCCAACGGACCTGAACAGCCCCAAGGGGGCAGAGAGATTACAACACGGGAGGCGCTTGCCAACCTTAATAAACCAAACGACCCACGACCCTAGAGACTATGGCCAAATGCTACGGAGCCCTTTAGCTCCGGCCATACACCACAACTTAGCCTCATCTTTAATATTTTCCATGAGAACACTAAGGCTAGGCAAAGTCATCTCAAAAACACACCCATTCCTATGCTTCCAAATCCACCAAGCTACCAACACTACCAAGGTATTGAAACCCTTCCGAAACTGATTTGGAACCTGCAGCAGTGCTTTGGTGCCACCATTCCATAAAGACACGATCATCCAAACTTGGAGTTAAGTGTTGTAGCCCGACTAACAATAAAGCTTCAAACCACAGTCCTAGCAAACACGCAAGAAGTGAGTAGATGTTGCACATTCTCTTCCTCCTGATCACAAAGTGGGCAATATTCAGTGTATGCTATCACATTTACACTTCAACCTCAGAATAAACTTCCATCTGATAACACATAGCCCTACTGGCAAAGGAAGAAGATTCTTGTATCAGGTGACACAAATGGTAATAGTTACTGTTAAAACACAGGAAAACTAACAACCACCTAGCAGAGGCACATGTTGCTTCTAAGCTTAAAATACTGATTAAAAAGGACAATAACTACAACTAGAATTTATAGTATCCGAAACTGACACTATAGCAAGAATTTATAGTGTCATAAACTAGAATAAGAAGCTTAAATAATAGTATAATAGCACCATAAAAATCGTTAATTTGCAACGCCATAACTGATCGAGAGGGATATAGGTAGGCATCACCTGCTGCCCCATGGGCGCAAAGGCGCTATAGAGGTAGCCCTCAATTCAGTGGCGGAGACAAGGGGGGGCTGGCAGGGGCCTGGCCCCCCTATGATTTATATGCAATACTAAGTAGTAGTATATAGGATGTTTTATCAGTGTCAAGGTTACACCTTTCTAATTAATTTACAAGACTAGTTTCGGCTCTAAGAAAGATACTATTAGAATTGATTAAACATTCTTACCCTACTAATTTATTTTATATGACTACATAGTTGTTTGAAGTTTTCTTTTCAAAGAAAATGGTTTTAATTTATAGTTTATGAATTAATATATTTTATCAAGAACATTACATACCATAGCAAATATACTAAGGTGTGTAATGTATATTCAATAACAGTGTTAGTGCACAATATTTCAATATTTAGCAAAATTTCACATACTGCTTCGTGACGTATATACGTTTAGGGCTTGATCAATTGTAGCACATATTATTTTCCAGACACTTAAAATATTTTTATTAGCTAGTTATCATAGTGTCTAATATGAACATAATTATATTATTGGTGTGCAATCTTCCCCCATTGGCTCGGGAACACTATAAAAGGACCCCCTCACCTCACTTTCACCACAACACACTTCAATTCATCCACTTCATTTAGAGTTGCTCTTTAGTTAGAGTAGATTAGTTGGGAGTTAGAGTCGAGTCGAGCTGGACTTTAGATATGATTTTGCTGACACTATGGATGAGGCTGATGGGTCTATAGTCAGAGAGGTTCCGGCAGTCCTTTTTGGGAAGCAAGATGATATTTGCAGAATTGAGCAGGTTGAAGGAGTCAGCGCCCTGGTTGTAGAAGTGTTTGATTGCATCCAAAATGTCGCATCTGATGATCTCCCAGCATCTCTTGTAGAAAAGGCCAGAGAAGCCGTCTGGGCCTGGAGCTTTGCCAGAAGGCAAGGAGAAGATCGCATTTTTAATCTCCAACTCCTCAAAGGGGCTCTCCAAATCAGAAAGATCTGAGGGAGTGTAGCCAAGATGATCCCAAGATAGAGTGGTTGAGCGGTTCTGGACGGAGCCTAGGTGATTACGAAAGAAGCGGTTGCACACTTCAGCTTTCTCGGCATGGGTTGAGATCATTCATTCATCAGTGTCAAGGGAGTGAATGTGATTTTTTCGCCTTCTGTTATTGGCCCTGATGTGAAAGAACCTAGTGTTCGCGTCCCCTGCACGGATCCAGCGGGTCCTAACTCTTTGCTTGGCTTGGGACCCGGCCAGCGCGGCAAGACCGTGACAGCGAATTTTGAGAAGATGCCTTAAATTCACTTCTTCTGGGGAAAGACTACGGGACTCCATTGCGCAGTCGAATAGAAAGATGAGCTCCGCCACAATTGCCAATTGGATCTTAATACTCCCAATCTGATTTTTTGCCCAACGGGACAAGGCTTTGGCAGTCCTGGACAATTTGATGTGGAGCCTTCTGAAAGGGTTTGTGGAAGCGATGGCGCCCGTCCACGCACCCTTCACGACCTCCTCGAGGCCATCCAAATGACACCAGAAATTTTCAAATCTGAAGCAATGAGCTCTCCTTTGCCCCGCTATATCGGCAAGGAGCAAAGGAGTATGATCGGATATAAGGGTTGGCAGAGCCTGGAGAATCATCCAAGGGCAGGAGGCTTCCCAGTTAGTATTGTCGAAAGCCCGATCAATCCTGGTTAGGGTAGGCTGCCGACGTTCATTGCTCCAAGTAAACCGTCTTCCAGTAAGAGGTAGCTCTTTAAGGTGAAGCAAGTTGATCGTATCACGGAAGGCATTCATAAGGGTGTAGTTCAGGTTGGAATTGCTTTTGTCGGCCGCTTGATAAATGAGATTAAAGTCCCCTATAACAAGCCACTTTTGATCATGATCGATTGGCTGGTGGTCAATGAGCTCATTAAGGAAGCGGAACTTGTCAGGGACTGTCTGAGGGCCGTAGACCACAGTAAGCTTCCAGGGTTGTCTCTCAGTCAGGGGTTGAATGAGTGCGGAAAGGCAATGCTCTGATACGAAGATGGAGCTTAAGGAGAAGAACTCTTCGTGCACTAGGAGCATTAAGCCACCACGCGATCCATCTGTAGGTTTGCAAGCGTAATTTTTGGTGAATTGGTGCCCTGCACATTCAGTGAGAAGAGTTGCATCTAGATTTGGAAGCTTTGTTTCCTGGACGCAGACTATTTTCGCTCGAGAGGAGGAGATTAGATTGCGAAGAACACTCCAACGAGCCGGCGTGCCAAGCCCACGAACATTCCAATTGAGTAGACGTAAATTTTCAATCATGGAGGCACAGGTGACGACGAGAGGAACCCAATTTTAGAAGCCAATCCAAGGATTCGCTTGTTTCTGTACAATACAAAAGATGAGCAGTCCGACGCCAAGGTACAACTTGATGGGTCTATGGCGCCTCGCAACTGCAACGCCCACATACGGGAATACAAAGGCAAAGCAAAAGAAGACAACGCTTGACAATGTTTTGAGCAAAATGGCTGGTCGCCGACTGCACAAAGCCATCGCCGAGAGGAGGATGGAGTCTGCAAAAGTGAGATTTCCCAGCGTCGCCGCCGGCGCGTCCGTCGTGCCACGTCGCGAACGCCAAAAATCGCTGCTGTATGAAGCAGCAGCAGAAGGACACCGCTGATGTCGCTAATCATGGGCGGAGGGCGGGGCCTCCGAATGGCTAGCACGGCCACCTACCAATTGGAGGCGTGCCAAGCTGGATAGCGCCTCCATTGCCATCGGGTCCAATGGCGAGTCGAAGAGAACCTTCAAGGCCTTGGACTCCTCGATGGGCTTCACCTTGGCCTTCAACCAAGGCTATAGACGCTGAATGATCAGGCGTCGCGCCTTAGCCTCTACAGGGAGCGAATAACTAGCTTTGGCCGCCAGCCTTGCACTACGACGCGTCGGCAGAACGCGAGTCTTGAGGCGACGCCGCTGATAAACCTCCATAATTGGAGGGCGAGGCACCGTTGCAAGATCATTCAGGAAGCAAGCAGTGCCGGAGGGTCGTCAGGGTGAGGAGTTAGGACGGGCTGCACCTGCAGTTCCTGATGGATGAAGGATTGGTTGCACGGAGACATCGGTGGAGTCGCAGCATCAACAGCATGCACGAACGTGGCGCTAACTTGGGCCGAGATGGCCGTGTGCAGCGGGAATGGAGGACCCGTGGCCGGTGCATCGATCTGCAGAACGGGCGCCTGAACGTCGGGGGTCAGGGCGGCCTGCTAATTGGCTAGCTCGGCGGCGGCCAGGACATCAATTGTCAGAGCAGGCGCCTGAACGGCAGGGGCCAGGGCACCCTGCACTTTGCCCAGCTCGGCGGAGGAACTCCGGGTGGGCAACTCACCCAGCTCGTCGACCAGCTCGGCGGAGGGGGACCCGACGCCCAGGTGGATGGCGCCCAGGTGGACGGCGCCTAGGTCGATGGAGGCGTCCGCCACGGGAGGATCAATCATCCGAGTTTGCAGCGCTTCAACGGAAGCGTCAAGCCGGCATTCCGTGGTGGAAAGGACCACCGGCGAAGCTTGAGATGTTTGTTCTGGGGCAGCCTGAGGAGAAGGTAGCCGACGTGGGCGCCAGATGAGAGGTGGACGGGCCAGAGTCCTCCAGGTTCTTGCAGCCACAAGGGGGGAGTCAGGTGACGTCGACGCCGGCTGGGTTCACCTCTTTCGTGACTGCCTCCCCTCCTCGCTGACTTAGAAAGACGTCGGAGAGTCGAGACCGAACGATGAAAGGCGGCATTGAAATTGCGTGAGAGAGAACGCCCTCGACGGCGCGGCGCTCTGGAATCCCCATCGCTATCTGAGTCTTCACTGCGACGATGAGCTGAGGGATGGGGGTTGGCGGCATCGCCTTCGCCATTGACGAAACCGAGACGCCAACGGAGCTTAAGACGATTGATGCTTCCCAAGGGTTGAGAATGCTCTTCGATGGTGTCTAAATGCACCAATACTTTGAAGATTGAAGCTTCCTTGGCCGGCGCAACGCCCCTGAAGGTTGGGTTGGCCACCGTTGACAGATAGTGGACCTTCGGCACTCCCTCCGGACAGTCTGTCCACGCCCACACATTGAGAGTGGAGGTATTCTCACGGCGAGCCGAGCACTCTTCAATGCACTGGATGGCGCAAGAATTGCCGAGGATGCCTTCGGCGACCTTCTCCGTCCACGCAAAGAGCGGCACATTCTCCAGGCACAGACGCACCCTGTAGAGGAACGGCTTCGGCTCTTCAATGTGGTACGGGCGCCACGGCCTGAGCTCCAGCGCCGCCTCACCAAAGGCCGCTCTGCCCCGCGCCAGAGCCGAGTCACGGCCTTCCCTGGAGGAGAAGCGAATGAGGAAATCCTCCGGGCAATGGCAGGTGATGGAGACCCCATGCCAATGCTCTCCAGAGGCGTCGACCAACGCCGTGCGCGCGTCGTTGATGACGGAGTCGGGGTCGATGAGCCGCCTTGTCCGGAGATTTGCCACAACACAGCGAGTCTGGAGGATGGACAGATCAATCGCCATGATGTCGGTGGAGAGCGTGTAGTTGAAGGACCGCCGCGGCCTCTCATGGAGGGCATCTAAAAGTCTAGATGGAGTCTGCTGCCTCTCAGAACCAAGGGAATGTCCACGACGAGTCGCCATCCTGCTGGAATGGCGGCTTCTAGGCAAGGGAAGAGAGGAAAGCTTACACTGGCGAGCGAAATGGCCACTGCGCTCGCAAGCTCTGCACTTAACTGGGTCCCTACACTCCGCGATTAAAAGGTCGGAGGCAAGACACTTGAAGCATCTCTTCTTCAAGGCAGGGTAGATACGGGACCGGTGAGAGTTTATTGCCACTTGTAAGAGCTTGAGAGTAAATGCGCCTAGATGTCGGATCAAGCAGTACCTGTGCGTAGGAGCAACATCCATCCGGCAACAAATGCAATGCGGTACTTGGCAGTGGCGGCACAATGGAAGGAGGGCGCACGATCTGGGGGTGCTCGGAGAAGCTGACATTCTTCTGGATCAAGCGATTTGCGGGCTTGTCCTTCAGATTGAGCCACCGCTCGGAGGATTCAGTCACAGCATGAGTAGATCCAGTAGCAGATTTCAGGTAGGAGCGTAGCGGAAACGAACCCGGTCTTCCATTGAGTGCACTGGAGCGCGGTGGAGGAGACGGGTTGCGAGAACTAGACGGCATCACTGAGCTGGGCAGGAGGAGTTGACAGGACGGAGAGGAGAATCCCGGCGAGGCTTACCCGGCGCCGGCCGCCGGCGGCGGTGGCGGCGGAAGGGGAAAACCTAGTCGCCACTCGGGTCGGAGGAGCGGTAGTCCAATCATAGAAAACTAGGTGGTTTTAGAATTTTGCAGTTGAGTTGTAAGGAAGAATTCTAAAGAACGGGAAATTTTTCTAGCAACAATTCAAGCAAAATTTCTTAAAGAACTCGAGAATTTTTTTAAAGAAATTTTGCTTGGATTGTTGCCCAATCAGCTTGTGCAATGTAGAAGAACTCTAATGTAGTAGAGGAAGGGCAAATAAACTCTAATGTAGAAGAATCCAATCGGACAAATAAACTCTAA
Organism: Raddia distichophylla; assembly: GCA_005191435.1. Classification (NCBI taxonomy): domain Eukaryota; kingdom Viridiplantae; phylum Streptophyta; class Magnoliopsida; order Poales; family Poaceae; genus Raddia; species Raddia distichophylla. The sequence continues at coordinate 1,041,877 of SPJY01019435.1, forward strand.
TGTTGTTACTTTGCGAGATAATATATGTAGTGTCAAAAAAAAAACTATAATATGCCTGAACATTGGTTAGTTTTAACCAAACAGTTATATCAATCTTTTTGGAAGAAAGGTCCCCACTTGTCACTAAGACAGATTTATTTCTTCGCAAAATATATGGCGCAATCATTTCCCTACAAAGCTGTGAAGACAAGACCATTTTTAAAATTATTTGGTACTCCTAGATGATATATACAAAATTGACTAGAAAGGACAATAATTCATTACCACAAGAGCATTCAATTTTTTCATCTTCTCACTTTTAGTGGAGTTAATATATTGTCCTCGTTTGATGGGCAGAACAAACTTCTCATTGAACGAATTTTCATCGCCAAAAAGATAAGCTTTTATAAATTTCATCAGTGAGAATATATCCTGCGACAAAGATAAAAACAAAAAATAAGCAATCCCATTTAATGAGTGAGAATATATCCGGTATTCCGGTTTAGAAGAAGTTTAAAGAATTAGGCAAGAGTTAATGAGGGGAAGCAAGAGTTAATAAGGGAAATTAACCATCAAATCTCTTGTGAGTGGTGTTCCTGTCATTAAGATCTTCTTGTTGCATTGGATTTTATTAACTGCATCTGTCAGGAGGGCACCAATGTTCTTAATTCTGTGGGCTTCATCCAAAACTGAGTAATCACATTTTTTATTATCAGGAAGTGCCATCAAACACTTATAATTAGTGGAGAATGTTTCCTAAGTGGTCAAGACAATTCCACCCTCCTAAGGAACAAAAAAAATAAGTCAGAACCTTATGTAAGAGGCCTTAATAGAAATGAAATAACCTTAACAAGCAAGAGATTAATGCGTGAATAAACAACACATAACCTTCATAACTTTTCTTAAGCCCTTGGAACCAGCCTCGTTATAGTATTCTGCTCTTCCTTTCAAGCCAACCCAAAAAATTATTTGGTACTCCTAGATGCTATATACTCCCTTCATAACTTTTCTTAAGCCAAGACCATTTTTAAAAAGACATAACCTTCATAACTTTTCTTAAGCCATAACCTTCATAACTTTTCTTAAGCCCTTGGAACCAGCCTCGTTATAGTATTCTGCTCTTCCTTTCAAGCCAACCCAATCCATTTCTCTAAACCAAGAGTCCACCACACTAAGCGGAACAATTAGTAGCACTGTAGTAATCAATGATTCTTGAAATAAGCCAAGTAGAAACGATAGGGTTTGCACTGTTTTGCCCAAACCCATGTCATCCATTACAATACAACCGGGAATCTCTTGTTTGCAGTGGATGCCCCAAAGCCATTGCACTCCATATTTTTGGTGCTTCTTCAGCAAAGGTAGGAGCTTGTGAGCAATAGTCAAACCTTTTTGTTCAGTCCCACCCGCAAGTGGAGGTAAAACATAGTGCTCGCCATTGTCCACAAAACCAAAAGTCTCGCCAACGGGCTCGATAGGTCCCTTGCCCTTGTCAACCATTCCCTGCTCACAAGTGCACAAAAATTAAACAATTAAATCATTAGTGAGATGTGAAGCGCCTGCATGGTTAGCCTAGCACACAAGAACAGATGCAAAAAAGAAATGAAAAAAACAATAGTGCAACAGTAAGCTTTAACCAACAAAGTTGCAGCAATAAAAATGACAAAGAAATAAAGAATGAAATTCCCATGTGCAATAAAAAAAGATTGATACCAATAACAAGAGGAGTTATGTCGCAAACTCAGTATTGAACCAAAATCCTTAAAAAAAGTTCTCACAATTCAAACAGGCAGGTAAACAGCTGGTCAAATACTTTGGTGCATACCTGGTGTGAGGATCCAACGGAGATATTAGGTGCTTGTTGAGTGTTACATCTATCAACTCCTCTTTCTTCACTTCCTTGAAAGTTCTTACAGTCCTTACAACGGCAATTCTTAGAGCAAAGCATATTTGCCTTGAAGCATTCACAATACTTTTTTATGCATCCTGATTTCTTGCACTGACAGCCTTTATGCTTTGCTAGAAGAGGTATTGCTCCCGAATTATCCTGATAGTCAAGTTAGACTTTTAGACACATGCAATTCAAACACAAGAAAAAACAATTATTTAGGGTTGTCCTTGAAAATTGGGGTTAGATTCATTTTTAGAGTTGAACCTCCATGATAAAATTACCTTAAGATAAAAAAAAATTGGACATACGAAAAATGAAGAAAATAAGTGAGTAGTTACTTGGTCCCAATTCCCACATGAAACTTTTAAAAATTATTAAGACCATATAAAACAATACTCAGGATTCCAAGAGAGTATAAAAAGGACAGATCAGTATAAGAGGCAATCAAGTATAGTGTAAACGAGATAGGGAGCATGTACTTTCATTTCAGCTCTAACGTTTTGACAGCATCAAAGAGTAATTTCAACTGGAGGGGCAGATAAATAAAGTGATAACAGCTAAGTAAAAGGTAAATACTACATGACAACTACATGCTGACTGTGTCAAACTATCAGAGATATGCACCTGAGTTTTAAGTACAGGATAATACCACATACTAAATATAGAGAGAGTAGTTAAGCGTGATTTTAAAATTAAAGTGTGTGTGCATTACGTTTTTGTTAACTCTAAACCAACTCCTGGAATTGGCCTAGATGTCTTAACCAGTCTATGCAAGAATAAAGTGTTCTCTAAAATGCTACAGTGCTCCTATAGCTAGGAAACCTAGGGTTTAGGAGAGTGATTAGTGGGTATGATTTTGCCAATCGCGTCGCACTAGAGGCTGCACCGTATTTTTTGTCATTTCTAATCGCATCCTACATTTCAAAAGGAAGTAAGAAATATAAATTACATTACCACTATGAAATGGCCAATTATTTCATTGATCATGCCATTTTCTTACCGAGTAGCGTAAACAATGGGTTCATGACAAACATAAGAAAAAAAATGCATGCACCAAAAGAAAGCATAGTCCAAAACTAATCACAATTTGGACTAATTAGATTTGATGAGAAGAGTCGCGGAGGGCAGGTCAAGAGATGGATGGGGTGCCACGGGAGCGAAATCAGAGAGGAAGATGGAGCATGTTACCTCAATAGGGACTCGTCCCATCGTTTTGCCTGTTTTGAGCAAATGACAGTCGTCCTTGTCCATAGTCTTGTGAACAGGCTCGATAGGGTCATTGCCCTTGTCAACCATTCCCTGCTCACCAGTGCACAAAAGTTAAACTTAAATCATTAGTAAGATGTGAAGCGTCTGCATGGTTAGCCTAGCACACAAGAACAGACGCAAAAAAGAAATGAATTAAACAATAGTGCAACAGTAAGCTTTAACCAACAAAGTTGCAGCAATAAAAATGACAAAGAAATAAAGAATGAAATTTCCATGTGTTCTGGGTCATTCATTCAAAACAAGATTGATACCAGTAACAAGAGGAGTTATGTCGCAAACTCAGTATTGAACCAGAACTGCCAAAGGCCCAACGTCCAGCGTCGCAGCCTGTCAGCCCGGTAATGGCAAGCCACCCCGATCAATGTGTAAAGCAATTATCAGGTTTCCTTCAATCAGTGACTGTCCCAGCTCCACGGCCCGTCCTGTAGGTCTACGTTCGTCGCCGCCTCAAACTAAAGGAGCGCCCAGGTCGCCGCAGCGCTCGCATAGCGGCTGGAAATATGTCCAACACCCCGATTGAAGCTCGAGCTCGTCAGCGCATAGCCCAGGCCATGGCGCCCTGGGCACCGGACGCAACTCCACGCGACCTCTCCACAGTCCTTGCAAGGCCGCTCCCGGAAGCGGCGGCTTTGGCGTTGGCGGCTCTCGCAAATCTCAAGATTGCGAGCCCTCAAGCAGCTCAGATCCAGGCCACAGCCTGATCAGCCCAGCGGTGACACTCACCGGCGCCTTCAAGTGATCCATGTTAAGAAGGCATTATTTTGTTCGGGCTCTGTCAACGCCCGCTGTGTCTTCCTCCTCAACATCTGCGCCGCCCTGGCCCTCCACTGCCGGCGCCGCCTCGTCCCGTCAGCGCCCGGCGCCGCCGTCTTCCTCCGACACCGCCCCCGTCCTTCTCAACATCCGCACCGCCCTGCTCCAGATCCGGCAGCGGCGTCCTCTCCAACCTCTCCTCTGCCCACCTCTGACCACGGCGGCGTGGCCTGTTCCCAGGGCACCACGGCAAAGGCGGCGGAGAGGGGCTGGAGCAGACGGAGACGGCACTGTTTGACACGGGCTGGAGCAGACGGAGACGGCACTGTTTGACACCTCCCGTCACGGCATGCCAGTTCAGGGTAACGGAGAGTAATTTCAGTGCTGGAAAATTGCGCCACCTTGCTTCAGTGCTAGAAGGTGAATGGAGTCACCTTTCAGTGTCACCAGATTAATTCCCCCATTAAACAATAGTGCAACAGTAAGCTTTAACCAACAAAGTTGCAGCAATAAAAATGAAAAAGAAATAAAGAATGAAATTTCCATGTGTTCTGGGTCATTCATTCAAAACAAGATTGATACCAGTAACAAGAGGAGTTATGTCGCAAACTCAGTATTGAACCAAAATCCTTAAAAAAGTTCTCACAATTCAAACAGACAGGTAAACAGCTGGTCAAATACTTTGGTGCATACCTGGTGTGAGGATCCAATGGCGATACTAGGTGCTTGTTGAGTGTTACATCCATCAACTCCTCTTTCTTCACTTCCTTGAAAGTTTTTACAGTCCTTACAACGGCAGTTCTTACAGCAAAGGATATTTGCCTTGAAGCATTCACAATAATTTTTTAGGCATCCTGATTTCTTGCATTGACAGCCTTTACGCTTTGCTAGAACAGGTACTGCTCCCGAATTATCCTGATAGTCAAGTTAGACTTTTAGACACAAGCACACACACATTGAGAGGGAGGGAGGGAGAGAAAGAGAGAGTACCTGAGGAAAGAGGTCCAATGGTACTGCATTAGGTCCAGATGAAGGAACCGCGGGTTGAGTAGGTTGTGAAGCCTGGACAGGATTAGCTGCCTGGCCATTTGGAGGTGGTGCAGGAACTTCCATCTGCTCAGGAATACCCTACATCGAAGATGGAAGTCTACAAGTTATTACGTTGCCACCAAACAAAATCGGTAGGACAGTTTTGTGAAGACAGTTTTGTGAACATGTACTTTCCGTACAACACTTCGCATGGGTTTGAAAGACGTAAAATTCAAGAGGACATGACATCACCCTAAAAAGATATTACAATTAAATAAAGTATGTTCTAATCATGTGTGGCTTCCTGCAATCCACTGCAAGCAGTACATGTGTGCACTAGCTAAGAAATTATTTATGTAGATGTGGGTTCATCATCAATAAAGACCCAGCTGGTCACCCAACAAGTAGTAAGGGAGAAGAAGAAGAACAATGTTGTTCTTACAGAATATAAATATTCAACAGCTCTTTCTGGGTTGTTGAATGCAGCCCGTAGAGCACGTAGAACAGTGTCTCTATCCCATGTTCCACCACCCATTTCAAGAATTGATTGCATTGTTGTCCCTAGGTTGTTGCCAGCAACAAGGTTGGATGGAGCTTGACCATAAGAATCTGCTTCAGTGCTGCTCCAATGCAAGTGCAACCATCAAAAGTTCATGTCAATACACTCAGGAACTACTATCAGCTACCTTTAGCATAAACTATGAGCACATCCTCAAACAGCAACTACATCTTCTATGAGATCAATTGAAATTAAAGATCGAATTAAGATGAAAGAAAGAAAAAAACAAGAACTCACCTTATAGCAACAGCAGGAGCTGGGGAGGCTGTGTCAGTTGGAGTGGGAGCACTGACAGACACAATACTTCAGTAAAATAACAAGTATTATCGAATTAGCTGGCGATAAATACTAAGTACACATAATGATATGACAGCTAACAAAACATTCACCAACTTTTGAATTGTTTCCAACTTTAAGTTAACAAATGCTACGAAAAATATGATAAGAAGTCTTCTGCTATTAACGTAAAATTACACCCAGCGTGAACATGTACATCTTATGGCATGTTAAACAAAATGGCAAAAAAAATGCATTGATCATGACTACCTTTGGTTGGCTAAATTCCTGAAATCCTATCAAACAGAAGCCATGTTTTCAAACAATAGATGCATTTACTATTTTGAAATGATCTTATAAGGGAACAAAAAAAGACACAATAGAATTGAACGAAACAACTCACGTAGGTGCTGACGCCGCTGTTGCTTGGGATGCAGGAATAGCAGGCACAGTCTGAGTGGGGGGTGCCTGTGAAAGAAATACAAGTTCAAATCCAGAACCAAAACAACAGCAAAAGAACATGTTCTGGGTAGGGGCGCCAGTTAAATAAATAAATAAAAGTTATAATCTAGAACCATAACATTGTTCTTTTTGTGGCAAGATATGTTCTGATTTTTTTTTCATTGTGGAGAAAAGGTAAAATTGTTGACCTGATGTGGTAATGGGTGAGTGGGCACAATATTCTGAAACCAGATCTAGTGTTATACCAAGTTTAATTGATCCTTCGGACTTTTCTCCTCGCAAATAATTTTATCCCACTTTACAGGTTAAGGATTCTATGTATGCTGATGAGAATTTCTCAGTTACTGTGAACTGATCGGCATATGAAATTATTGCTACATACAAGGAGGAGACAGGAATTGATCTTGTTATACGTCTTCCTAACTGTTATCCTCTGCGCCATGTTGATGTTGAATGTACAAGAAGTTTGGGCATCAGTGAAGTGAAGTGCAGAAAATGGTTACTTTCCCTGACGGCATTTGTCCGCAACCAGGTAGGTCCTTGCACCAAGAACAAAAATTAAAAGGTTTAATAAAATAAACCACAGGTGTTTGACGTTTGAAATAATGAAATGACGAGTATACTGAATATAGCTCTAAGCTAAAAGTTTTTCTCTGCAGAATGGTGCGACAGCAGAGGCTATCCGGACCTGGAAAAACAACTTTGATAAGGAGTTTGAGGGTGTGGAGGAATGCCCAATCTGTTATAGCATTCTCCACACGAGCAACCACAGCCTTCCACGACTGGCCTGCAAGACGTGCAGGCACAAGTTTCACGGTGCCTGCCTCTACAAGTGGTTCTCAACATCCAACAAATCGACATGCCCGCTATGCCAGACTCCCTTCTAGACATGCAATGCGAATCCAGACGCTTCCATTCCCTGATCAAGGGACAGATTGCTTAGCTACTTTACTGGGGAGTATAGAAATAGCTGTTTTTGATCAAAGCATTTTTAGGGATGAGCGTGTCCATATAAAGTATGCACACACAGCGTGGATATTGAGAAAAACCTCAATAATGTTGAGCTCCGCACAATCACCACAGTAACCTTGTTAACGACTCACTTGCTCAAGCATTATGGAAACTGCGCAAACATTGCAAAAACCTAAGGCAATGCGCGGCCACAAAGTCATTACGGTAACCTTGCTAATGATTTGTGTCTAAACTTTTTCACCTTTTCCATGCCCACTTCCATATCAATAAGTTGCCTTATTATATGGGTAATGAATCTATCCTACCTATTGAAATACACATATTTAGATTTCTTATGCTAGGGTGGTATATAGTTTAACCATTTTTAGGATGACTTTTGGTAGTGGTGCTTGGACCAACTTTTTTTTTGAGAGAGGTTACAAAGAAGGCGCACACAACTCACTCCCTAACTCATAACCCCTAAACTAACATGCACGCACACGCGTGTGTCCTAACACACGCTAGAAACTACGACTGCCCCAAGGGATAGAAATTAGGCATCAAGACACGATTGTGCGTACCCCTACGACTCTAGGAAAACCTAGAAAAATGTGACACACAGAGCCAAACCTGGGGTTTAAACTCTGGTGGGCAGTGCTGTCACGGCAGCCTCTACCACTAGACCAAAGCCTCGTCCGCGCTTGGACTAACTATTCAACATAAAATGATAAAAATATCATAATTCAATTTAAGGGCACTTCCACAGGTAAATAGCTAAAAAGTAATACAATAATTAATAAATAGTAGTAATAGGATTTCAACGTGCACCAAAGGATACGAAACCTATCATCTTCGGTGATTTGCTCAAATTATATCGAGTCTTCCTGATATTCTTGGTCAGCAAATCCGAAGGCGTTATCTAGACGTCACAAATAAAATAAAGCAAGGAAAAAATCCAATAAATAACCAGTTCAAAACTTGAATAAAAATGAATGGAGCATGAATGCAAGAAATATAGACGATGGGAAAATGGGGCAAGGGCTAACTAGGATGGTGACGGACTGTACGATTGTGAAACTTAGAAGCGTCATATTATTCAAAGAAGGGTGATCCTAGCATCGTTTCGATGATTCTCCGTAAAGTGTGGATAATTTTTTTTCATAGATCATGATCGACGACAATTGTATTCACAAAGTTCTGAGATGGAAATTATTAAAGACATAGGGTGAAAATCTCAAAAATAGTATCTTAATAAATTGTTTGTGCTAATATATTTTAAAAGAATTTTTGGAATTCTCGAATTTATTTCTGAATTTTAAAAGCATTTTTCTATATAGAGTATTAAGCAAATGAATTAATTTATGATTTTTTTAATAAAAGTTTTATTTAAATTTTTTTTATAAATTTGTTTGTCACATTTTATAATTTATTTTTTTTGGAGATTTTTTGGAGATATTTATCTATTTAAATAAAATTGAACAACATATATATAATAATAATAAAAGAAAAAAGGTATTTTAAAGTGGTCGGGCCACAACAATGGGCTTCGGCCCATTTGGTCTGCTATTTGCAGGAGGCCAGCTACGGGGATTGACATGCGGAGCCTGCCGGTCAGTGAGAGAGGAAAAAGGGGAAAACAGGAGGCCATTGAAGGTTAGGACTACGATGGCAAGCGATGGCCGAAGAAGGAAGGGATGGCCGGAGAAATGAAATTTGGAGCATGGCGGCCTTGCTGTGGCTTGTGGATGGGCAGAGGTGGCTGGACGGTGAGGAGGGCCACGGTATTCACGGGCATCACGGACAACGGCCTTTCGATGATCGCCGGCGAGCATGGGCAACATGTAACGACTATGCGACTCCATGTGGAAGCTTTTTCGGGTTGACGTCAGGACTGGGAAGGCGCGAAGCAGTAGGGCGGTGGTCACCAAAACTGGAGATGAAGGCAACGACACGGGAGCTCCAGGGCGGCAGAGAAGGAATCGAGGGTGGAGAGTGGTGGCCTGGAGCGTCGCCTTATCGGGGAGGGCCCAATTTATAGACGGGCGAGAGCGGAGGTGGCTGGAGTCGCGACTGGCTTGAAGATCCGATGGACAGGAAGAAACCCATGGCAAACGACAAAAAAATTAGGGGCTCGGAGGCGGTGGACAAGGGTTTCGGGGAAGCCAAAACAGTGGCCGGGGAGGTTCAGAAACAATGGCGGCATGGTGGAGACAGCGGCGCTGAGGATTCCGGCTAGGGAGGCGTGGCCAGAGGAAGAAGAAACAGCAGCGACCGTCAAATTAGAAGCCAATTTTACGTGCGCTGTTGGATATCACTTAATCGAAGGGGTGCGGGTAAGGGTGACATGGTCATAGCGCCCACCGTTAGATTTGGAGGAGATCACAGCCGTTGGTTATAACTTAAGTGCACCGCCGCCCTAGTGGGGTTTGTGACATTGATGGCGTACTGTGATTTGGGAAAGCGTAAGCCGTAGATTTTCCAAAATAGGAAAGTTCTTTTATAAAAGGGAAAAGGAATTTCTAGAAAACACATAAAAGTTAGAAATTTGTAGACATTAGTAGGGAGCTCAAAAAATATGAAATAAAGTTTTAAAATTCTAGAAAAATGAGGAGATTTCAAATATGCAAAAATATTAGATACTTTATGCGATATATGTTCCCAGATAATTGAAGGAAGATAATCTTCTTTTAGGATAAAATTGATATTTCGCGTGTAAAAGTTTTAGAAAATAGGAGATGGTTAGGGAGCATAAATAATGATTTTTCACGAAAAAATTTATGGCAAAATTGGTAAGTAAATTAAGTATGTCACCATTTCTCGTCTATCCATTCGGCGTAGTCCAGTAAGAAATCTGTTCACGCCGAACTAGCGAAGTCCCTGCTACTCTAGACCAGTCTGACGCGCAATTTTTTTTTGTCCTATTTTGACTTTGCTGAACCGAAACAGTCCTACACACACTTGTATTTGTTAGACAACCACGCTACCGGGTGTAGTCCGAGGTTGCCTAGCAGTGCGTCAGACTGTTTCGTTATTGCTTTCTCAGATGAACACGAGGATATAGGAGAGGAAGTTTCTTTATTGCTTTCTCAGTGATACATAATAGATGGGAACCTCTTCTATTTATGCTTGGGTGTTAGGGTTTTGGCTGGTCCATCCAGGTGGGCCCCACCCCTTAGCCGAGCCAGGCCCAAAGCCGGTCGACTTGGTGTGGTTCCTTAACAGTATTAAGGCGCAGAATTTTTCCCTTTCACGTCGGACCGCAGACAAAATCACATTCACGCCGACCATTCCGACATAAGTCATTTCTCATGTCGGACCGGTTCGGCACAAATGTGTTTTTTCTATTGAACTTATTTATATTTTTGGATGGTCCGACACACATGAAATCTCTATGATGTTTTCTAGAAGCTTCTCTTTTTGCTTTTCCAACGGCTGACGGAGGTTTCCAACTGCTATTAGGTTTAGAATTGACCCTTTGTAGCTGCGGTGGCATCATGTATGCAATTTTCCAAAGCAACATATCCGGTGTACACATGGGTTCCTGCGTAAACCCCCGTATACACCAACTAACAAAAATCATGAAAAATCTAAAAAAATTTGTAGATGTTCTAATGAACTTGCTCTATCTATATATAAAGTTTGAAGATCAAATTCATTCTATATTAAGAGTTATAAAAAAAATAATGACAAATTTGAATAGTTTAAAGTTGATATAGTTTTCTGTTTTTTATAACTCTTAATATAAAATAAATTTAATCTTTAAACTTTATAAATAGGTAGAGCAAGTTCATTGGAACATCTACAATTTTTTTAAATTTTTTAATGACTTTGTTAGTTAATGTATACGGGATTGCATGGAAACTCCTGTACACAGAATACGTAAACCTCAGTCACCCACCGACTCTGCTCGGCACGAGGACGGGTCAAGAAGGCTCGAGTCCCCTCCCCTCCGTGAATCTCAAACAAACCCCACCCTCGCGGCTCCATTCTCACAGAACTCTCTTTGCCAGTCGCCACCGCCGCCGCCGTCGCCGCCCGCCGCGCCGCCGGGTGCCTGGCATGACGACGCGCATCGCGCCGGGCGTGGGCGCGAACCTCCTCGGGCAGCACTCGGCGGAGCGCAACCAGGACGCCACCACCTACGTCGGCAACCTCGACCCCCAGGTTAGGGTTCCCCCGTCTCCCCTCCTATTCCGCCCCGTAGATCCCTCCCTGCCTTGAGCCCCGACTCCCGAGCGCCCTCTTGCGTCCTGTTGCGTCGCTACGGAGAAAGCCTACCCGGAGATTGTGTTGTGCTGCCTTGGCTGTGCTGCTCTCGTATCTCCTCTGCGTGCCCACACGTTCTCGAATGTCTGCTTGATGCATCGTGACCTTTCCTGCGTTAAATTAATTGTTGCTGCTACTTTAGTATTGATGCACCCGTGTTCCAAGATTTGTATTCGAGCAACACTAAACAAGGCGTTAGGTTATTTGTCAATTGAGAAATTCACGCATAGCGTCACTCGGTTAGTTGCGCGCAATGCTGTTATTAATAAGGCGTGTTTTGAGAAATTGGGCATGTTTTCCAAGGTATTCGTAGCATTTGTTTTTAGAATCTGAAGAAAGTACTTCTGAGTTGTTGGCAATACAGTCGAATATGCTCAATGATCTGAAACAAGTAATATCCATGTTGTTGCTGCTTCAATTTGCTTTTTGGGTATTGACCTCTAGAGTCTAGACAGCAATTGAATTGCCTATATGATACTTGCCAAATTGAGAACGTCTGTCCCTCCTTTTCCCAGCAGGAAATGATAAGCACCTGAAATTTTCTGCTTGCTTATGAACAACTCAATCACGTGCCTTTCATTCAGAACTTAAATCCGCTAAATGAATTTTATAATATTGTATAATATTACAGGTACATGCTGTTTCCTTTATATATACTATTATTGCCAGCCACTCATGCTGATAGTTCTCTTTATATTTGATAGGTTTCCGAGGAGCTACTATGGGAGTTGTTTGTCCAAGCCGGCCCTGTCGGTAACTAACTAGGAGTTTGGTCCTCGTTTGTATTTCATAGAAGAGAAATTGCATCTCAGATATCATCTAAATCTAAATGCATTATTATGAGATTGATTAATAAAGTCTTCTTTATTTTGTTTGTAGTTAACGTCTATGTCCCAAAAGACAGAGTTACAAATCTACACCAGGGTTACGGATTTGTAGAATTCAGGAGCGAGGAGGATGCAGATTATGTAAGTCTATTATGGCATGAAGAAAGAATTTGGATACTTATCGTATCCAAATTAATTGAATAGCCAATCCTTTTTCCCCACGTTTTGCTTTTTTGTAGGCTATTAAGATTTTGAACATGATCAAACTATATGGAAAGCCAATAAGAGTAAACAAGGTAAGTACTTCATTTGATCTGCCAGCTCCTTCAGTACTTTTATCTTGTTTTTAATTACATAAAGGACATTCATTCAGATAAATTGGAATTTCAATTTTATGATAGAAAGTTCATAGTGTAATATTAGATTCTTAGGAACTACAATCATACTTCTTCAGAACATCAACATACTAGAACCCAATTTTCTGAATCGTTTTAGCCTTCTACTCTTTTTTTTTCATTCATTGTATGTAGTCATTATGGATTTTCTGATCATGATGTCAGTTGAATCACATGGACCAAACATGATCATGCTATTTTATTCCAGGCTTCCCAAGACAAGAAGAGCTTGGATGTTGGAGCAAATCTTTTTATTGGCAATCTTGATCCGGTAAAAACCTAAAGCTTATTTTATTTGATTACCTGTTCATTTTCACATTAAGAATTGGCTAATGGTTTTGACTTTTATTTGTCCACAGGATGTTGACGAGAAGCTCCTGTATGACACCTTTAGTGCATTCGGTGTGATTGTGACCAATCCTAAGGTGACACTCATGAAAAGTTTACACTGCACATGACTAGGCAGTAGGCACAAAAAAAAATGTGCAAATTATGCTAATGATCTGGCCATACGTTAGTGTCTGATTTTGTAGACATAGTTTATTATGAACTCAAGCAAGCATTAGTATCTGATTTTATGGACATTAGTTTATTGTGAACTCAAGCAAGCATGAACTAGGTGTATGCTCAACTTAACCTAGTTATCACTCAGTAATTGTCAGATGTTCTCTAAATGTAATACCTTTGTTTTATACTCTCTGGTTTTTCTGAATTCTGTTGTCACATACAATTAATTTGTTAAATCTTCCTTTATTTTTTAAGATAATGCGAGATCCTGAAACTGGAAATTCTCGAGGCTTTGGCTTTGTGAGCTATGACTCATTTGAATCATCTGATCAAGCAATAGAGGTAAAGCAAATATGTAAAAGACTAATAGTCAAAATAATGCTCTATATTTCAGCCTTTTGTGGTCTAGCATATGCTTCAACTGTTACCTTGTCTGCCATGTTATCCCAGGCCATGAACAATCAACATTTGTGTAACCGACCAATCACTGTTTCTTATGCTTACAAGAAAGACACTAAAGGGGAGCGCCATGGTACACCAGCAGGTATTGTGTTTTGAATTTCAGATGAGCTATTAGATTCCTTGTCCACCAACATGGGAGTGAGTTTCTCGTCAGTTAATATTCACTTTCTGGAAAAAGTTGAGTCTTCTATTAGGTTTTACATAATCGAAATTCAATTTTGGGTCTGGATAACTTTTCCTACTCTCACAGAAATTCCCGTCTTTGCACATTGATATTTTAGGGCTAAGAGCTCTTTTACTGTTTAGTGGTTGAATTATGAGGGCCGGTATCCAACCATAGGAATTCCTTCCAGCATCCTACAATGTGCTCATGTGTTATAATTTCCACTAGAGGCATTGGAATTACTGTATATGCCACATGGTAGTTGTATTTGCTCATATTGTTATTGCAGACTATACGATAGGTATCTATTCATATCAGGTCTTTTTAAATATGAATGATCGATGATTTACCACTAAAAAATGGTAATTGATTATTCGTCACACTCCTTGTGTCAAAGATATGTGGGTCCTAGGGCCACATATCATTGACTCATGAGTGGCATAGTATATTCTTCACATGCATTCTTATGTTTTATTTCCTAAATTTTCTTCACATGCATTCTTATCAAATCTGTATGTCTGTTGGCAGAGAGATTGCTGGCAGCGAACAACCCAGGATCTCAGAAGCATAGGCCACACACAATGTTTGCCAGTGGTCCGCCAACCCAAGGGCTTTCTAATGGTGTTGGTGCACCTGTGCCACGACCTTTCGCCAATGGAACAGTCCATCAACACGTCCGACCACCACCACAACCATCTTTGGGACAATTCCCTCCTCCAATGCAGATGACTGGGCAGCCTGCTTGGCCTGCTCCTCCACAAGCTGCACAAATACCACCCCCTATGCCACCACTTCAGTACAGGCTTCCAATGAGGCCACCACCACCAAACATGATGCCGCCTCCTCATGGCATGGTTAGGCCACCGCCACCACCTGCCAATATGCAAGCTCCACCTATGTGGAGGCCACCTCCACCGACACAACAAACTGGTGGAATGCCACCGCCTCCTATGTCCATGCCACCACCTCCACCACCACCATCTGGTTAAAAATATGCAAGGGAATGTTCAATTGGGTTGATATGGCTTTTGTAACTGTAGACTCAGGATGTTTTGTTTCTCATATGTTGCCATGTAACTTGCAAAAACTAGGAGTCCAGCTGACACTGATACAAACTTTGAGATTAACAGTTATATTCTGTTGAAGATGAATGAATTATGGTTATCTGTGTCCTCTTCTTACTATCATTGTTCTTTCATCATTGCATTAGTACTGATAAAACAATTGTGGTTATTTTCCTCAAACTTTCGCCTCTGCCAATAACGTCAATCATACGTCATTTGCAACCGGAATAATTTTGGCTAAATTTTTTCAATGTTTACCTGTCAATAACTCTATATTAAGCAAGGTTCCTACATTTTCTGGCAAGGCCTTTCGTGACACATTTGCCCGTTAAACTCTGATGCTGGAATTCCCCAGATGCTATACTGTGAAACGCCTGTAGGAATGTGGAACTTGGAACGTGCAGCCAAATCACGGTTTCTATTCAACAGATCACTGTCTATCGCAAGAATGTTCCGGTGGAAGTGAAACACAGGTGCTTTCTTGCCCTTTAAATACAGACTTGTAATTTCCCGGGAAGAGATTACATGGTGAGTTTAGCTACGGTGACTAATCTTGCAATCAATATTCCTAGCCATGTGAGCTGGTACATGGTGCCATGGTGGACGTAACGTAACTGCTGCTGCCTACCTCCTATCGTCAACTCTCCTCCCCCTTTCCCTACCTTTCCAATCGAATCATAATGAAGAATCTCAATCGTGTGATGCTGTTACAATGGGTGCAAGCATACGAGAGCAACAAGGGCAAGAACCAAAGAAGTCAGTGACAGCATCGAGTGAGACCACCGGCTCCAGTCGCCGCCGTTGGCGTAGACCATCCCGAGATAGCCGTATCCATCGCCTCCACCGCCGCCGCCGCCACCGGCGGCTCCCACGCCGGCGTAGTTCACCCCAGAGTACGCCGCCGCCTGGCCATTGTCCCTGCCAAAACAAACCATAAACATTAGCAGCTTGAGTTAGCCTGCTATGCTCAGATCTGGTAGACTGGTACGGCTGTCGTGAGCCCAGAACGGGATATGGAATTGGATTCCGAAGGAACATGGTTTTCTCAGGCGAGCATGACGGCCGGGCGGACAGGACGACAAAAAGGGCGCAACATTTTATAATGGCAGGCTGCCAGTGGACCCGGCTGGACGAATTCTCCCTCCTCTTCTCCTTTGGATCCATTCCAGTACCCTTGTAGGGTACCCAACCAAATAATAGGACACTATTGCGATCTCAAAGGCTCCCTCAAAGAATATTACTGTCTTTCGATACTAGAATTATTATAAGGACTGGCTAGTTGTCACTTGTCAATCAACTAAAAGTTAATTCTCGGTCGATTTTCTGAACTGTTCAATCCCAATCCAATGGCCCAGTTCTCTCCCCTTTCTCTTTTTCCCCCTTTCCTTCTCCCATGCATTCCTGATATATGTTCTACATCGCCACCTCCTTCCCCGCGCCCTCCGCCCCCTGCCAACGCTACCCCGTCCAACCTAACCCGAATGGCCGATGTCGATCCATCGTCCGTCCTCCGTCGCTTGGCCACCTTCACCCGAGCCCGTGGCTCCAGCACCGGCTCGTCGTCCCACCACAATCCCTACCTCACCGCCATGCCGCCACCTCCCCTGATCTCCTTCTAAGCCCGATTGCACCATGAACCCCACCCTGACCTTAACCCTAACACCAGGAACACCACCTACAGTTGGCGGCACTCTCGTCGCCTTGCTGCTAGCCCTGTTCAACCTACCCCGGTCACCTGCATCAAAATTCAACCCCGCCCACCGCTTTCCTATGTCCCCGTTGCTCCATTGGTGACACGGTGACACCACAACCAATCTCTCCCTCGGCTTCCTTCTAAGCCCGAGGCATGGACAAACCTCGAGAGGCGGCGGCGGCGTGTGGGAGGGAGAGGAGAAATACACGCAGAGGCCGCAGGAGCAAAAACATGATCCAGAGCCCTGCCCCATTGGTTTGCTCCTGGACGGCATCCCATTCGTAGTATTTCATAAATTAACGAATACGGTTCACACGGAACTGCACATTAATAGAAAAATTAACAGAGGGCACAAGCACAAAAATTGTCAATCCTTCTGTGCCTACGTGCAGATATGAAATTCTATCGCCTCCTTTACATCTCTCCTTTTAAGCAAGGAGGGAATTGAGGCGCAGGATTCGGGGACAAGACGAGCGACCAGTGGCGACCATGTGGATTGGGATGCGGACTGGCTGCCTACCACACTACTCTTGGCATTCGCGACTCAGATATCAGCAGCACGCACACCCGCTGTTCCTGAGCATGCGACTGCCTCTCTTTGATTTATAAGTTGCTTTTGCAGTTTTGCCACAGATGCAGGAAAGAAGAAAAAGAGAGAGAGAGAGAGAGAGGAAGAAATGCAGCTAAGCTCTGTTTGCCCTCGTTTGATGCGTCAATATAGGCTTTTGGAACTTTTGTTTGACATGGCTGGGTACCAAAGATCCGGCCTTTCCATGCTAAGCATGCTCATGATCCTAATGGTCAGTAACAATAGCCGTAAACCATTCCAAATAACAGGAACTTGTCCATGTCTCCAGCATGAACTGAGCCACCGATGAGTAAACGACACAGCATATTTAGCAGGTTTTTTGAAACACCGTTGCGGTCAGAGACGGAGCAAGATTTAAGCGGGGTGATGCATGTTCAGCAGCTTCCCTGATGCACGTTTAGCAGCTTTCCTGAAACACTATTGTGGATCTATGGTCAACCACGGTCTATGTACATCTTCTAAAGCCTATGTCAGTCTCTGAATTTAGACTATGGCCCTCTTTGATAGCTTGTTTAGTTTTAGTTTAGTTTTAGTTGGTAAAATTTGACCACATTTGAAAGTGGTATGAAAAGGCTAAATAAATTATTAAAAAAGTATTTTTGAGATCTTTAAGAAAACCCTACAAAGTTATAAAAAAAATATTTTCAAAAAATAAAATGAATGGTGTATATAAAAATAACAAAAGTTACGATCCTAACCAAAACTAAACTAAAACAAGGTATCAAAAAGGCCCTATGTCTTTGTATTTAGAGACTATACTATTTTTATATCTTCATAAGAACGAGTTTCTGAAGAGGATTGAAATACAGAAACAAATAGTAATTTTAGAAAAATATACTGAGAATAAAATACGAAGATCATGTGACAATGCTCGTGCAAACCGCAAAGCCAGGCACACAGGCCGCGGAGGCGACGCCGGTCTCGTGCGCGGCGCCGCCGCTTGAGTTTTTGACCCATGCAAAGCAAAGGACAAAGCTGCTTTATCCCGGTGTTCAATCAATCGAGTTTGTCAGGGCACTCCGGTACTTAATTTACACCAGTAGCTCTCGGATCGTACACACAGTGGTCTACGTTGTTAAGGAGGACTAAACAACGCTCGATCCCTCATGCGTCGGTGGGAGTATTCTACTTTGACCCCAGTAAGTAGAAAACCCTAGCAATTCCGAGAACTGCTGTCTACCCATCTTGATAATCTTTGGTTTGTGGATTAGTTCAATTTTATTTGATTGAGCTAAAATTAATTATTTTTACACGGACTATTTGTGTAATATTATGTAATATTTTTTAGAACTTTTTAAGGTTTACTTAAAATTCTTTAAACAAAATTATAGGAGTAGTATTTTAGCCACTTCATACTTCTTTAAAAACACTTATTATTTTTCCCAACTGAACCGAACCGAACCGGAATCAAAAGGGCTAGGTGTTGTCTTTGCGGTTATACACCACAATTCCAACAAAAAAAAACTATATAAACCATGAAAATCGAACAGCTCACTTAATAGTGGGTTTTTGCTCCATTGAAAGGCGTCCTGAGGTAGCTCGAGCCGGGAAAGGGTGCTGGCGTGGCGCCTACGTGGACTCTCTGCTCCGTAGGAGAACGGGGGAGGAGGAAGGAGGAGAATGGGATGGGTACCTGGGCCCGCCGAGGACGCCGGCGTTCTGGGTGAGCTGGTCGACGAGCGCCGCCGACTTGGGGTCGAGGCTGGAGGCCTTGTCGTAGATGGCCTGGAGGCCCTCGCCGGAGGGGACGAAGAAGGCGCCGTTGACCATCATGTCGCCCTCCGTCCGCCAGTTCCACCCCGCCCACTGCCCCTCCGCCGTGTCCACCCGCTTCGTCACCTCCTTGGCGTTGGCGTCGGCGGGCGCCATGTACCGGTTCCCCTGGCTGTTGATGGTCGGCGCCGCGCTGCCCCCGATGGCGTACATCTCCCACGCCGCGTAGTCGTTGTTCACGATGTGGAAGTAGCCGCGGCGGCAGCGCGGCATCCGCTGCACCAGCTGCGCCCCGAAGCGGTTGAAGGCGATGGTCACCTGCATCGCCGAGTCCGGCAGGTAGTCGTCGCTGTGCCCCAGCAGCATCACCTCGTTGTGGTGGGAGAAGTAGCTGTTGGAGACGGTGATGCCGGTGGAGCCCATGATGGCGTCCACGAGGCCGTCCGCGCACCGCCACAGCGCGCAGTGGTCCACCCACACGTCCCGCGCCGAGTACAGCGAGATGCCGTCGCCGTCCGACCGCGTCCGGTACCCGTAGTGCGTCGGCGACGACCGCACGTTCGCCTCGCCGGCGGGCACGCAGTCGTGCACGTGGAGGTTGTGGATGATGACGTTCGAGACGTACTGCAGCGTGATGCACGCGCCGCCGGCGACGTGCACGCTCGCGCCGCGCCCGTCGATGGTCTTGAAGCTGTTCACCAGGAGCTCCTCGTTCAGCCGGATGGTCATGTCGCCGGAGAACACGATCCACAGCGGGCCCTCCTGGATGACGGCGTACCGGAGCGTGCCCGGCGCCGGGTTCACCGGGTCGCCATCGGAGGGGTCCGTCACCACGTACACCGGCCCGCCCTTGCCGCCCATCGCGTTCCGTCCGAACCCGATGCCGCAGTCCGCCAGCCGCTGCCGGTCCTGCCGCCAGTCCGTACCCGCGCACCGCCAGCAGTCGTCGATGGGGTTCCCCGTCATGCACCCGCCGCCGGCGGCCTCCTGCATCCGCCGCCGCGACGTCGCCAGCTTGCTGCGCCCCCAAATCCCAATTGCACATTCACAAATGCCAAAAACCACACACGCACACAACAAAAGATTGCAAATTTGCCGGGCATTTGGCGGCGCTGCATCGGTACAAGTACCCGACGGGGAAGGCAAGGGCGACGCACCTGTGGAAGTCGGCGACGACGGCGGCTGGGTCGGGGAGCGAGGAGTTGCTGGGCAGGGGGAGAGGGGAGGCGGCGGCGGCGAGCAGGAGGAGGGAGAAGAAGGCAATGCGGGTGGATTCGTGGCCTCCTGCCATGGCTTCTTGCTCGGCGAGTAGGTTAGAGGCGGCCGGAGTGGAGATGCGGCGGCTTTTATAGCAATGCAGGAGCAGTGGCAGCCGGCGGCGGAGCGAGAGCAGCAGTGGGGACGAGGAATTGGAGCTCCGGCTTCAGTTCTTGAGATTTGGGGCCTGGGATTGGGGCGGCAATGGAGGAGCAGTGTGAATGCGGTACGGAAGAGGGGAGAGGCAGGGCAGGGGAGGGAGGAACTGGGGGAAGGAGGAGAGTGAGAGAGAGGGGTGATCTTGGAATCACCTGGGGGAGATTGCTTCCTTGCTTGTGAAATGATGCAAAGGGGAGGGGGTTGAGGGAGAATGTCCAGGGGAGACAGTAAAAAGGGGGGACAGATGCAAGTTCCAGGGAGAGCAAAACCATTTCTTGTGGGGTAGAATCTCAAGTCTGGTTCTGACTTCTGGCTGGTTATATAACTCGCCTCCAAAAAAGGATCTGTGGGTTTGGAGTTTGGATATCTTGTGGAGCACCGCGAAGAAAAGCATTCGTCACGTTGGTACCAACTTACTAGCAAGGAGTGACAAAAAAAAAACCCCTTACTACTAAGGAGGTCTAATGCGGGAAGATTTCTTTAACTGACACCCAATTCGATGGCCTCATTCCAAATAACATTAAGTTCGATCGCCTTGACGCGTATGACACCGGGTACTCGAATTCGTGATCTCAGTAACATTTTGCATTTTTTCCCTCAATTTACAGTCGATTTTCCCATTTTCTGGCCATATTGCCCTCATGGGACCCATACGTTAGTGAGAGATAGGTTGAGGGAGGCGGTGCCGACTTGGCTGGGGAAGGAGGAGGCGGCGACGCTGGGCTCGCCGGCCCTCAGAGTAGGAGAAGAAAGGAGGAGAAGGCATGCTAGTGAAGAAGACAGGGGTAAAATGGTCATTGCACTAGAGAAAAACAGTGTAAATCATGGATAAAATCCGAAAAATAGGCAAAATATCACTGAGGTCACGAATTCGAGTGTCCGATGTCATATACGTCAAGACGAACGAACTTAATGTCATTTGCAACGAGGCCATCGAATTGGGTGTCAGTGAAGCCAATTTCCCGTCTAATGCGTGGTGGCAACGCTCACGGTTAATGGTGGCAACGCCCGTGTGCACGGTGCGAATGCGGCGAGCTGCACGGTCGCACTGTGACCGATCACTGCGCTTGCTTTGTTCAGACTTCAGACACAGAGCATGCAACTGCAAGCTTGGTCCATGGAATCTCCTGCGGAGAGACACTGTTTCTTGGTCCATGGAATGCAAGCTTGCATTCTTGCATTCTCGGTATAATGCATATATCTTGTGCACATTTTTCTTCTCTTTTTTCTGCATGCGTATGGTTCAATGAAATATCAGTGCACATGATTTGTTCCATAGACTCCTTTCGATTTTGTTGCTCTGATTAGCATGGCACAAAAGATAAATTCGGGTGTGTTTTTATGTACTTTGCGAAGATAAATATACATGCTGTGATGCCATGAGCCACAACGATTAGGCATTTGTAGGTTTTTTATACCTAAGTATCATGCTACGAGCATGGCAAGATCTTAATTTGTGATGCCATGAAAGAAGTTTGTTTGCGTGCTTAAGGTAAATGAGATAAGCAAGACATTTTGTGCATTTTATCTCTAATTATCATAATGTTTTTACATACTACCTCTGGTCACAAAAAGAAGTCGCCGTTGACTTTTGGACACGTCTTTAACCATTCGTCTTATTCAAAAATATAGTTCAAATATGTAAAAATATGTCATACTAAAAATACATTTAATAATAAACAAAATCATAACAAAATAAATAATATTTATATAACTTTTTTGAATAAGACAAATGGTCAAAGCCTTGTCCAAAAGCCAACAGCGACTTCTTTTTGTAACCGGAGGGAGTACTTAGCTTGACTATTGAAGTTGGATGTTTGCGATTTTGGTTGAACCTGGATGTGCCTTATTTTGCTCTCAGGCATGTATTTAACTGGATTGATATTTTCCAAAAAAAATTCCCAAGTAAAACAATTGCGTATTAAATTAAATTGGCATTTTCTTTTTTTTCTCTAGCGAAACAATGGTGTATGGACATCTTGTATGCGAATTACTCCCTCCATACCAAAATATAAGGCATATAAATTTTTGCCATGGTTTTTAAAGCAGAACTTTGACCATTAATTTCTTTCATAATATATTATTAACAAACATAAAATTAACATCATATAAAAGAACTTTCAAATACTAATACAACCATATTGCATGCAATAGCACGGAAGATACAAGTTTTTAGCTTAATTATTAGTTAAAAAATTACAATTGTTGACTTTTTGAAATCCATGCATGACTTTTTTTGGATGGAGGGAGTAGTAATTAAACATTTCGTAATTTTTAAAATTTATTTACTATTTTTATGTATTTTAAAAATCAACCTTTTGATTACTCGTGGATTGTCAAGAAAAACTGATTTTTGAAAATACAAAATAAAGAGTAAACAAATTTAAAAAATATGAAACTTAATCGGTAGCTATATTTCGATGAGATGAACAAGATCAACCGTTCGAATCGGTCGATGAAATTCTTGGGTTTTATAAACTCGTCCGAAGCACGGAGGGTCGATGAAATGCTGCCTAGTCATTCTCTGTGTGTGCGTGTAATGATAAATTGATAATAGATAGATAGATATATAGAAGATTGATTTATTTTAGAAACTCTAAAAAGAACCACTTAAAATCCCATAAAATTGACTACAAAGTATAATATTTAGATTGTACAAAAATACAGTATAAATTTTGAAACTTTTAGTTTTAATTTGAGCAGTAAAGTACGAGGCGTTAGAATATTAGATAGGCCTCTCAGTTAACCACGATCCCATTAGTTGGTTGCATGCACAAGTTATCCATCATCGATGAGAGCGTGCTTGCCGCCGTAATCACCCCGAGACCAGGGTTTAGACGCTTAGTTAGTAGTTAACTAGTTACTGCACCCGCAAGAAACCCTTCTCCTTCGGTGCAAGGACAGATTCTCCCTTGCACTTCTCCTCGCCGCCGCCGCCTCCATTATCCATATTCACTCGCCAAAAGCGAT
The DNA here is from genome assembly GCA_005191435.1 of Raddia distichophylla. NCBI lineage: Eukaryota > Viridiplantae > Streptophyta > Magnoliopsida > Poales > Poaceae > Raddia > Raddia distichophylla. The sequence continues at coordinate 1,065,108 of SPJY01019435.1, forward strand.
CGCTATCCTGTGTTGGCTCCATGCATGCAGATCACCGAGGAATCGGCGGCGCGTGACCTACAAACAATCGCGCAAAAATCCTTTGCTTCCGTGGATTCATCGGCCCGGGATAAGATTAGAAGGCGTTCATGCATGGGACGGATGGCGTCCATGCATGTGGTGCTTTTCTTGGGAGAATGAGAAAATTTCTACTGTTTGCCCAAAAAAAATCACGCAAACGAAAAAATGCCCAAGGTTTACGGGCAATTGCAAAAATACCCCTAGGCGCTTTCGCGCAGGGCGGCTTCAGAGACATGGCGCTCCGGCGGACAGCGCCTAGCCGGCTAGGCGCCCTGGACGGGGGCGCCAGGGGCTAGGCGCCCTGGCCGGGGGCGCCAAGGCACAGGGCGCCCTGGCCAGGGGCGCCAAGGCACGAGGCGCCCTGGCCAGGAGCGCCTTGCATGCCATGCCGTGATTAGCACCCTAATTAGCCCATGTAATTAAGGCCATGATTAGCACCCTAATTAGCCCCATGTAATTAGCATATAATTAGCACGTCATTGGCATGTAATTAGCACGTATAATTGGCATGTAATTGGCACGTAAAATTAGCACGTAATTAGCACCATGAATTAGCACGTAATTAGCATCATGAATTAGTTCTTGGGAGAATGAGGAATGCTGCCTATATAGGCCTACCTAGATATCCGGACCTGAACTTTTCAGTCCTCTTTTCCCTTGTTCGTTCTTGTCAGACCGTTGATTTTCGGTGCAAATTAAGGAAAAAAAAATTCTCCGCGCTCGCTGGTATGGCCCGCCTTCCCTGTCATCTCTTGCGCGTCTCCCTCTCCCGTAGTCTCCCGCGCCTCAATCCTCTCGTATCGCAAGTCCGCGACGCCCTATCCCCCGCGGCGCCGCCTCGTCGTCCTTCGTCGTCTTCTGCCAGCGCCGCTGCCTCCATCGTCCTCCGCCGTCTTCCGTCGGCCTCCGCCCTCGCTTCTCTCCCACACCGTCGTCCTCCTCGGCGCCGCCCTCATCGAGCCCCTACCACGCGCCCCCATGCGGTGCTATGGACACACCGCCACTGTGCAGCGCCAAGAAGTCGCCGCCTATGTGCATCGCCATGGAGGCGCCGAGGAGCCGCCGCCGCTGTGTTCCACCACTAGGGGTGGGCATTCAGTACTATCAGTAAATTCGGTTCGGTATTTACGGTATTTAAAAAGTTCGGTATTTAGAAAATAGATGCCGAAATTAAACTTGAAAAAATTCCTACTGATACCAAAAATACCAAATTAGTTCGGTACGGTATTTCGGTATTTTCGGTATATCATGCCACATGACATATTTCCATATTTAAAACAACATCCAACCAGAGAAAAATGACAAAAAAAAAGAAAGTAAAATACAGATAAAATGATGGTTTGCTCATTCCCTATAGCAACAAACTAGGAAATGCTAAATACTAACTACTAAATACAACAAAACAGCAAAGAGATGGAGGAATTACCTATGTACTCCGTATAAGATAGCTTGTTACTTCACTTGAGCTGGATGCCGCAGGTTTGCTGGTTGACGCAGTGCGCTTGTTGGTTGATGCATCGGAGAGGAGAGCAAAGAAAGCAGCCTTGCAGTCTGTAGATCGGAGGACAGCATGGCGGGACTAGGGAAAGCAGTCGGCCGGCGGTCGCTAGTCGAGGAAAGCGGTTGCGCAGGACTCCAGTCGCCAGGGGACGCAGTGCCGAGGAACGTCGCGCCGGCCGCCGGGGGACGCCGCTCGCCTAGGCTTTCTGGGTGCCGGCTGGGAGGGGAAACTGAGGATGCTGTGCTCTGCTAGGAGGAGGAAGTGAGGATTAGGGGCTCATGGGTTGCGGCAGTGCGGCCTAAAGCGCTGCGGCTTGCGGGAGCTGGCCCATGAAGCGCGCTACGGGAGCTAGGACTGGGGGAGAGGCCCGCTGGTCACATGCTCGAATTTTTCACTGTACTAGCATTAATTTAAATCGGAAATAAAAAATAATTACCCGTTTAAAAAAATTAAAAAAATAGCTTCCTGGCGCCCCTTGATCGGGCGTTATATTTAAAACGCCCGGCGGACGGGCGACTAATTATAAAACGCCCGCCTATCAGGCGATATTTAAATAACGCCCGTCCAATGGGCGGTATTTAAATATCGCCCGTCTAACAGGCGCTTCATCTGAGTCGCCCAACCAACAGGCGCTAAATATTTGCCGCCCATCCAACGGGCGCTTTATGGTCAATCTGCGGGATTCTGTGAACGTGGTCTGCAGTGTCCATCTGATTCGCGCTGCCATCAATTCGTGCCTACCACCACCGTCAATTCCTGTCTGCCACTGCCATCGGATTCCTGACCATAATAATTCGTGCTAGTGGCATCAGATTCCTGACCATAAAGCATCGTGCATGCAACAAGATATTTGTCCGCTTCACCATACGACGATCGACAATTTCCTCAGGTTGAGTGTCCTGAACATCTAATTCCAACTGATGAGGAAGCTCCGCTGAGAGTGGTCTGAAATCCGGAACAAATTGTTTCAATTGAGAAACATGAAACACTGGATGGACCGCACTTCCTTCAGGCAATTGTAGTTTATATGCCACTTTCCCAATGCGTTGAAGTATTGTATATGGTCCATAATACTTGAATGCAAGCTTCGGAGATGGTCGATTCACCACCGATTGTTGAACATATGGCTGCAATTTCAGAAAAACAGAGTCTCCCACCTGAAATTCCCTGAAGCTTCGGTGTTTGTCTGCCATATGTTTCATATACTGCTGTGCCCTTTTGAGTTGCTCTTGGAGTAACTTAGTATCTTGTTGTCGCTTTACTACAAATTCCTGCACATCTGGATGGGTATGTTCTATGTTGTCTGGTATAAATCCCAAATTAGCTTCTACGCCATACAGAGCCTTGAATGGTGTTGTTTGAAGCGATTGATGAAATGTCGTATTGTACCAAAACTCAGCCATAGGTAACCAAGAAAGCCACTTCTTTGGTGTGAGTTGACAGGCACAGCGCAAATATAATTCAATGCATTGATTTAATCTTTCGGTTTGACCATCTGTTTGAGGATGGTATGCACTACTCATTTGCAGTTTGATACCCAGCAATTTAAACAGCTCCTTCCAAAATAAACTAGTGAAAATCTTATCCCGGTCTGAGACAATGGAGCCAGGAATGCCATGCAGTTTGACAATCTGTGACACAAACACATGTGCTATTTGCACTGCTGTGAAAGGATGCTTCAGCGGAATCAAATGACAGAACTTTGTGAAACGATCAACAACCACCATTATCCCTTGAAAACCATCAGCAACTGGTAACCCCTCAATAAAATCCATACTTATGTTCTGCCATGGACCAGTAGGAATTGGTAAAGGATTAAGGAGCCCGGGGTACTTAACTTGTTCATGTTTGGCCTGTTGACAAATAGCACATTGTCGGACAAACTCTTGAACATCCTGTTTAATGCCCTGCCAAGCAAATAATTTGTTGATGCGTTGATAAGTAGCTTGCATTCCAGAGTGACCACCTATAGGGCTGTTGTGGAGTGAATCCATAATTTTATTGTGCAGTCCGGAATTGGCTCCTACCCAGATCTTCCCCTTGTATCTGATAATACCTCCTTGCAGCGTATAAAGAGGATCTGCAGCATGCCCCACTGCTAATTGAGTAAGCAAAGTCTGGGCAAATGGATCAACTACATAGGAGTTGATAATCTCTTGGAGCCATTGTGGCTGCCCCGCCGAGATGGCATGTAGAGAAACAGGGTGTTCCCTTCGAGACAAAGCATCAGCTACTGTATTCTCCTTCCCTTTCTTATATTGAATTGAAAATTGAAGACCCATCAATTTAGTCATAGCTTTCCTTTGTAAATCAGAGTTTAGCTCCTGATCATTGAGATGGCACAAGCTTTGATGATCTGTTCGAATGAGAAAAGGACCACGCAGTAAATAAGGCCTCCATTTGTCAATAGCCATCATCACTGCCAAAAATTCCTTTTCATATATAGAAAGTTGCTGATTTTTGACTCCCAATGGTTTACTGTAAAAGGCAACTGGATGACCATCCTGACTTAATACGGCACCCACACCAATACCACAAGCATCAGTCTCCACCACGAATTGCTTACTGAAATCAGGTAATGCGAGTACTGGAGTGCTACTCATAGCCTTTTTCAATGCATCAAATGCCATCTGAGCCTCATCTGACCACTGGAATGCATTCTTTTGTAACAAATTGTTTAGAGGTCTTGCCAAAATGCCATAGTTTCTCACAAATTTCCTGTAATATCCGGTTAACCCCAAGAACCCTTTAAGCTGAGTAACGTTCTTAGGAATGGGCCACTGTAACATCGCTTGGGTTTTGGTGTGATCAGTAGACACACCCTTGGAGGAGATAATGTGACCCAAATACTCTATAGTATCTGTGGCAAATGAGCATTTAGCTGGTTTAAGGAATAACTTGTGTTGTTGTAGTACCACAAAAACTGCTCTTAAATGTCTGAGATGATCCTCCAAACTCTTGCTGTATATGAGTATATCATCCATAAAAACCAGCACAAACTTCCTAAGAAATGGGGCAAAAATTGAGTTCATAAGGCATTGAAAAGTAGCCGGGGCATTGGTAAGCCCAAAGGGCATTACTCTGAACTGATACAAACCCTGATGGGTCTTGAATGCTGTTTTAGGCTCATCAGATTCAACCAGTCTGATCTGATGATAGCCAGATCGAAGATCCAACTTGGAAAATAGCTTGGCTCCAGATAATTCATCAAGTAACTCATCAATCACAGGCATGGGAAACTTAGATTTAATGGTAATGTCATTGAGTTTCCTATAATCTACACAGAACCTCCAGGACCCATCCTTTTTCTTGACCAATAGCACTGGGGAAGCAAAAGGACTTAAACTCTGCATAATGGTTCCTTTGGACAGCATTTCCTTGACTTGCTTTTCGATCTCATCCTTCTGATGAGGAGAGTATCTGTATGGCCGAGAATTGACCGGTATAGCCTGTGGTACCAAGGAGATAGCATGATCATAAATTCTATTGGGTGGTAATTCCTGAGGGTCCTGAAATACATCCTGAAACTCATCCAACAATTCTTGCAGAGCGAAATTATGCTGTGGTTTGTCAGGCTGTACCACAGGTAACACTGGTTCCAGCACCACAGCTGCCCATACTTCATTCCCTTTGAACCACTTAGTCAATGTAGCTAACTGAACTTCAGAGACTAACTCCTCTATTTGACCTTGCAGACCCTGCAACACTATTTCTTTCCCATTATAATGAAACTTGAGCCATTTCTCTTGCCAATGACATGTCATCTCACCCATTTTTGCCAACCAATCCATGCCTAAAATAGCATCATAGCCCCCCAAATCTAAAATTCGCATGTCATGCTGAAACGTTTGTCCTTGAACCCACCAATTTAACTGGGGAACAAGAGCAGAGCACTGAAGCATGCCACCCCCAGCAACTTTAACTGCTATTTGCGGAAGAGGAACAGTTGGACAACGTAACAACTTAACTAAATTGGTGTCTACAAAAGAATGAGAGCTTCCAGAGTCAATGAGAATAACCATTGATTTGTTACCTGTCAAAGCTCTCATTCGAATAGTAGAGTTTGGGTAAGATCCTGCTATGGCATGAAGCGAAACATGCAGCTCCTCCTCTTGTAACTCTTCAGCCACAACTGCATCAAGAATGTCATCAGATAGCAATTCAACCGAATGCATAGCTTTGATCTGTCCTCCTGCTATTTGTTTACACTGATGCTGTGGTGAGTAGGTTTCTCCACACTTAAAGCATAATCCTTGAGCTTTCCTATATTCTTTCAATTGTCGTGCTTTCCACAGCTCACCTTTATCCAAATTCTGTTTCATCAATGAGTCCGACTTATAGGAAGGATATGCACTTCTACTCATTCCCTGTTTAAAAGCAATTTTCTTATTCCTCTCTACTATTTGTTCCTGCAAGGTTGCTATATTCATCGCATGAGACAGAGAGCTTGGCATCTATACCTCAACTGTTGCTCTTAACTCTTCTTTAAGACCCAGCATAAATTGGTTAATCAGCACCATCTCACTGATTCCTTCCTCATACATACGGATTTGATACACCAAGCTCTCAAATTGTGCCTTATACTCCTCCACACCACCTTGCTGTTTGAGTGTTAAGAGCTCCCTTGTTCTATCTCGATACGTGGTACCTTCAAATTCTATGAGTACTTCTTGCTTAAACTGTGACCACTGCCATCCTGTAGCATAAGATCCTTGAGCCTCAAACCAATACGCAGCCCTGTCGATCAGATGCACCACAGCAGCCGATACTTTGAAGCTGTCAGGTATTTGGTATAATGCAAAAAATCGCTCGCACTTCTGCACCCAAATACGAGCATCCTTGCCATCAAACTTGGGAAAATCCATTTTGGGCATCCAATTTCTCTTATGCTCATTGTCCGACCCCTTATGTGACACTCCTCCACCAGAATCCAATTCCTCGATTGGTTCCAAATTACTCCTTCGGGCAGAAAACGGTGCTGACCTGTACACTCCCTGACCCGAAAAATCACCAATCGGACGAGCAGGTTCTTTCTGGATGTTGTTCAGTTTCCCGGAATTACTTACTTCCTTCCCTTTGTTGAGACTAGCAACATCCATTTGTAACTTAGAGATGGAACTCATCGAGAGATCAACCTTCATCTGCACCTTCTCCACCAACTCTTTCTGAGATTCCATCTTAAGATCCAACGCCGCAAACTGATCGCCCAAGTCTTTGTGCATTGTTTGCCACTGCGTGAGCCATTCGCCTTGCAAAAACTCCTTCAGACCCTCCATCACTGCTTCCAGCAGGCGATCACGAGCTCGATTTCGCACTGGATTGCTCTTCCCCAAATTCACCGAACCTCGAGTATAGGGATTTTACAGGCTATCACCGAAGTGACCGCCAACCTGCCTCTCGGAAAAAAATTTTACCGGCGAACCGAGAGAATCTCAGAGCAAAACAATGGATCGGACTAGCTTTGATACCAAAATGTCATGGACTGATCCAGACATACAACTCAGCCATGAACAATTCGACAAGCAATATGAAATCAGAAGCAGAGCATAAGAACAGAGCACGAGAGAAGAAGCAAATAGGAGGACTCAGGAAGGAGCAGATAGGATTCAGAGTTTGTTAGAGAGTTGTTATCACAGCCTGTCCTTGCCGGACGATGAACAGGGTATATATACCCAGGCCCGAGTCTCTGACTAGCGGGTCCACACACGCACAAGCGCTCAGCGCTACACAAGCCACGCAGGGCTCACCCATCAGTCGCGACAGATAGCTTGTTACTTCACTTGAACTGGATGCCGCAGGTTTGCTGGTTGATGCAGTGGGCTTGTTGGTTGATGCAGCGGAGAGGAGAGCAAAGAAAGTAGCCTTGCAGTCTGTAGATCGGAGGAGAGCACGGCGGGACTAGGGAAAGCAGTCCGCCGGCGGTCGCTAGTCGGGGAAAGCGGCTGCGCAGGACGCCAGTCGCCAGGGGACGCAGCACCAGGGAACATCGCGCCGGCCGCCGGGGGACGCTGCTCGCCTAGGGTTTGTGGGTGCCGGCTGGCAGTGGGGAACTAAGGATGCTGTGCTCTGCTGGGAGGAGGAAGTGAGGATTAGGGGCTCATGGGCAGCGGCAGTGCGGCCTAAAGCGTTGCGGCCTGCGGGATCTGGCCCATGAAGCGTGCTACGGGAGCTAGGACTGGGAGGAAGGCCCGCTGGTCACATGCTCACAGCACGATATATATGGTATTTCGGTATTTCAGGATCAAATACCGTACCGATACCATAATAACGAAGTTTCCAAAAACAAATACCAAAGCAAATACCATATACCGAAAATACCGTAATTTTTGGTATTTTTGGTTCGGTACGGTACGGTAGTTCGGTATCGGTATTTTTATGCCCACCCCTATCCACCACTGACCCTTGCCGGAGGACAGAGCCCAACTCTCATGGTGTCAATTTCAGAGGAAATACTTGGATGTATATGTGTTTTTTTTGCAGCCATTTGGGCAATTTGGATGGAAATACTTGGATGTATATGTTAATCCTTGGACTATAAGGGATCTTTGCAGGGCTAATGTTGCTCTTGGGAGGGCTGTTGTAAAACTCCCTTAGAGTCAAGTCCTTTTCAACTTGGTATTTTGGGGACATCACCTTCACCATTTTTATACAAAACTACCTTTAGTTGTTTTCTCCCGCTCACAATCAAAACATTCCTCATTGTCATCCTAGCAGCTTCTTCTTCCCAATCATTGTATTCACTCTCCTCTGCCCCATCCACAACAACATCAACCATAGAAGAATCTTCCACAAAGACATCCACCACTCCATCAATAATATAATTGGCCATGGATACACAAGATCTATCATCTACCGACACCCTTCGTCCATCACCCAATTCCTTCCCTAGGAACAACTAATGTAATGTCATTTCTTTAGTTGCTTGAGTCTGATCCAAGTGTTTAAGAACCTCTGAAAACTAATAGCTTGTTAATCTCAAAATAGGACATAGCCTCCTGACCACTCACACACTTCACGTTCATTCCATCACCAATGAACTTCCCATGAAAATCAAATATCACTATAATCTTGTTTAAATTGACCATTTCCCCATTAAAAGCTTCCTCCCCACCCCAAACATTATTCCCTAGATCATCCCTAACCCTAGAAACTGCAAACTCCCCATACTTGGTGCAAAAAAAAAAGAGAGAGATCCATGCGACACTAACCTTGGCCTCGTAGACATATGCATGAATCATAGATTCAACGAACATTTGTGATCACAATCCGCTTTGATTCGTCCCCAAGGTGGAAGCGAGACAGTGGCGGCGACAAGGGAGTAAAGAGGGCTGAGTCAGGAGTGAGTGAGTGTGATTGAGAAAAAATATTGGAACCCTCGTAAATACCTAGCGAGTGTGTCGACCTTACGTGGCTGCACGAATGCTTACATGGCGGCCCAAAGATGACTTAGCAAAGCTACCATCATAATTCAAGGGGGTAAAGTAGAATTTTTCATTTGGCAATTCAACATAGAGATGAGAGAAATTGTCAAGGTTTTTAGGGCAGCTATGTATATGAAAGCTAAACTTGAAGAGCTCAAGTTTATGTTCATTGGACTTGTTTTTCAGAGTTTGGAGGAAAAAAATCAGCATAACCATAAGCCTTGATCACATGGTACAAGGTCGTTGAGTACAACAGCACATATATGTTTTGTGTCATGTGCAAGGCAAAGGAAAATGAAGTGGTAAATACTTGCTACTCCCTCTGTCTTATTATGTTAGTCCACACCCACCATTGCATACATATCAAGAAAACAAATGCTCAAATGGAAAAGTACATTAAAATGAACATGCGTGGTACCCCTAATTAATGGATTTGGTTGGTTGCGTGTGTCCATGCATGGTATAGATCAACAACTATCCACCATGCATTTAAATTGCCTTAGAAACAATAGTTTGACCAATTTTATTTAGGGCATAACAAGAAATGGGTCATAAAACATCATGGAAAAAGTCTACCCCCTGAACTATTTAGCTTCGTCTACTTAACCCATTGAAATAGAAAACTAGGTATTCTACCCCATAAACAAAACCAAGCAAATAACCCCCTGCGTGTGGCTTTGGAGGTGATTTTGCCACGTGGCTACCTTCTCCACCCGACACGTGGCAAAACCACCTCCATAACGACTAGCATGGGGTTATCTATTCGGTTTTGAGTAGTTTCGTGGGTAGAATACTTAGTTTTCTAGTTCATGGATTAAGTAGATAAAGACATATATTTTAGGGGTCAAGTAGACTTTTTTCAATCACTGGTACCACAATAGGCAAACAAGTTGAAACAGATACTCTCGATGTCGTGGACATAGTAAAATGGAGTGCTTTAGACAAAATGCAATCAGCGATTGTGTTGTACCACGTACTCTACTTGCGATGAGAAAAATCCAAAGCTAAAGAGCGTGCTAAAAGCACGGGATAAATCTTCGTATGTCACTGCAGTCTCCTAATCCCTCTCGTTCAATCGTATTTGTATTCTAACCTTTTGTAGCATCGTACTCACACTCTGCGAGCATCAAACCAAGTTTTCAAGGCTTTCAAGAGGAATGGCAATAGAATAGTTGGTGGCAGACAGAACATAGAATTATAGAAGAGAAGGTGTCATCGACATCGTATGACTACATGCTTGTCAAGCTCCTCGATGGTGACATCATCATTGGTGTTCTTGGCATTGGTGGGTGGCATCGTCGGCTTGGTCGCGTGGGCCGTCGGCGGCGCAAATTTAGGCAGCCCTACCCCCTCGAGCCCAGCTGAACTCACAACCGTAGATCTCCCCCTCGTGGATCAATCTGATCCGCCCGGTCCCGCGAACCCAAGCCCCCTCCGGTTCGAACGTCACGCCGCTAGCCGCCAGCCGCTCCCGTCCCCAAACCCCCCATGCCCTCGACTAGCCGTTGCACACCATCGCCTCCTTCCTCCCGACCCTACTAGCCGTTGCGCCTCCTCCCTTCCGTCTCCGACGCGGCGACCCAAACCCCAAGACCGTCCCAAATCTCTCTGCCTCTTCCTCTCTCTCTCCCCTCTCACCCTCTCGTCGCTTTCTGCCCCCTTCGCCGGAGGCGTGACAGACAAGCCTCATGGAGGCCACGGTTCTTGCCCCCCAGCAGGCGATCCCTGCTCCCGCATCGACTGCGGGAGCGCCGGCCAGGAAGGCGGCGGCGACGGCCATCCCGAAGCTCGCCGCCGGTGCTGCCGCGAGGAGGAAGACGCTGTGCGACATCACCAACCTGAGGCTCCCGCCGGCGGAGGGGCAGGACGGGTCGATATGCGCGGGCGCGGGAGCGGGCAGCGTGGAGGGAGTCGCACAGGGGCAGCTAGTGAAGGCAAGACTGCAGATCCCCACCTCTCTCTCTCTCTCTCTCTCTCTCTCTCTCTCTCATATGAAGGATGGATCTTGGTCGCTAACACCGTTCTCGTTTTCCCTTTCCCGGAATTCGTTCTCTATTTCAGGAGAATTCGGATTTGCTGAGGCTTCTTGAGGAGAGGGAGTACGTTTCTGCAGCTCCGATGTCTTCCGTAGATTGATCTCTTCTGTTTGAATGGTTGGTTTTCTTCATGTGTGCGTTTCGTTCTGACTCGATTTGGTTTGGTCTGGTATGGTGAGTGCAGCAAGGTCATTGAGCTGAGCGGGAATGAGCTGCAGAAGATGCGGCTGGCCAACTGGAATCTCGCGCAGGCCAATTCCCAGATGCTGGCAGTAAGTTTTCCCCAATCCTCCAAGAAACTTACTGCTAAGCTTCTAGTCGAAATCTTGTCAATTGTCACTGTATCGCGAACGAGAACTTTATAATGTTCGTCACGAGACTAATTTCATCTCCAAATGTTTGTTCCACAGGAGCTTAACCTTGGAAGAAATAGGGTAAGCTAGTAGCTATTTGATACATCTGTGCAATTCTTGAGAGCATGTTTACTGCTCATTGCATTTCCAGAGCCTATCTGATCAACAGCTGCCTTCTTTCCCCTGAAGCTGAAAGCATTGCAACATGAGCTTGCATGCTCGAGAGCTGCTCTCAAAGTAAAATCATCCGAGCTGGAGGTGAAATTCCTTTCCACCATCACTCACTTCTGCTTTCTTTGGCAAAATTGATGCCACAAGCTGTTCCTGCGTTCCGATTACAGGAGGCAAAGAAGGCGATGAAGCGCAACAGGCACCTGCAAGACAAGAGCGTACACGAGATGGCACAGAGCATGGCCTCTGTAAAAGCTCGAGAGATCAAGGATGGGGACGTCGTCGATCCGGAGCCCGCTTCAGAGGCATCGCTTGCCTCGAGCATCAAGAAGCCCGGAAACACCAGCAGGAAGCGGGTGCTGAGATCACGATGTAATCATCCCTAAAATCTTTGGCCAGTCTCTTCGCATATGGTTCGTATGATCGCTAACTGATTGGCTAAATGGTTTTCCAGCTCTAGGAGGGCCTGCAGCATCGGCGAAGCTCGCAGTGTCCAAGGAGAAGGAGAGTGTGCAGAGGAGGTGACCACAAGCTCAAATTGATCGACAATAGATTAACTTTTTTTTTTTACTGAAACCATTTTATGCCTTCAGGAAATCTATGAGAACACCCCATCCAAGCGATCATAGGCAAGACCTGTTCGAGATCGAGGAAATCCAGGTCGCAATTGGCAGTGGCAAGCCAGGGAGCGTCTCTGGCAATTACGGGGGCGAGGCCTCTGAGCAAGCGTCGTCGGCTCAGTTCCCGCGCAGATCGTCGCTTGGAAGGCCGCTCCGGCAGGCCAAGGGAAGGGTCTCTTCCTACAAGGAGATGCCAGTCAACGTAAAGCTCAGGAGGTCCTAGATTCAGACCGCGAGATGCAAATGATGCATGATTCTTTGCTGGTCTGGTCTGCTTCTGCTTCTGCAGCTGCAATCACTGTTAGACCGTGTGTTTTGGTGTGGAAATTCTGGAGGTGTATTGTGGTTTGTAATCTGACGTGTTAGTGTGTTACGGTGTTACTGCTGAGGCTGTGCTACATCTGAAAGATGACACAAAATTAGCCATTCTACTACTAATACAGTTATTATTATTGAAAGTCAACTGCATGTTACTTTGGTAAAAGGCTCAAGGTTAATTGACGAGAGCATGCATGCTCAGCTGTAACCATTAATTGAATTTGGAAAAAAATGGCACTTTATCCATCAGCTTTTGCATTTGAGATGAAATGGTTCCTACGGTCTAATTCCGCTCTTGTTTGCGCTCCAATTTTTAAAACGGTGCCGTTTTTGTTCTTTGATCAGTCAAAACCGGATTTCAGGGTGGTTCTGTGTGACTGGATGTTGGCGTCCCGTGCCGTTTTTCGTCCTTTGATCATCAAAACCAAGTTCCAGAGTGGTTTAGCATGATTGGACGTTGGCGTGTCAGTTTTACTTGTGTGGATGCAAATGTTACTACGTTTGAGGGTGAAATTGCATGCTATGTTGACGCTTGTTTGACATAGAAAATAATGACCCACATCTCACTCTTTATAGTTCCCTTTCCTTTCCTTTTTCTTTTTTCCTTTTCTCTCTTCCCTGTCTCTCTCATCTCTCATGTCGTCGCCTTCCTCCCGCAACGTCGGCCCAAGCTGTTTCGAGAAGCTCCTCCCTCACCCCCTTCCTCCCTACCCCCTAGCGTCGGCCAAGCTCCTCCCCAATACCTCTCTCTCTCTCTCTCTCTCTCTCTCTCTCTCTCTCTCTCTCCTCGCCGGACGACTACCGTGTCATCTCACCGAAGATCGAGCAGTCGAGGCTGTGCCATCATCATCCCTACCGCCACCGGGGCCATCTCTCCGGACTCTCTCTCCCACAATCTCTCTCCCATTTTCTCTCTCCCGCAGCGACAACTCCGACGATCGACGTTGATGAAGGGTCGTTGTGGGGGAAGCAAACGCCAGAACCCCAATGGCAGGGTCGGCGGGCCGCTTGAGGACGCCTACATGGAGTGACGCGACTCCATGGAGGACGAGCGCGCGGTGGCCGTCATGCCGCCACTGCCACACCTCCTCTCCTCCTTAAGCGAGGGCGCCATCCACCTCCACCACCACGTCGCACGGCTTATGATGGAGCGTGACAGTAGATTCCCCATGGCCAGTGATGAGGTTCAAGACACAAGGATTGCCATGTCACCCAAAACCGCTCACAAGCTAAGTTTTAGAAAATGACACGATTTCGAAATTGGAGGATAGACAAGAGCGATATTGGACCTTAGGGACAATTTTGGCTCAAACGTGTTGGTGTAGGTTAGGGGGGGGGGGGGAGTAGTTTTTTTTCTATTGAATTTCATTTATGTGTTCAGACGTATAAAGCTGCAACCACGTCCAACAAAATTGGAATACAATTCATTAACATCAAGCCGTGCAGAAGCAGCCAATGAACATCCTACCAGAGGCAAGTTGGTCGAAAATCTTTTGATACCATTGTGGTTGTCATAGATTGGGAAGATCATGCACATGATTGGTATCTAACCGTGATTAGCTTATCTATCTATATACAAAGCGCTAGCGGCTAGCGTTGTCCGTGCGACGCGTGGCTCCGTCCAGAGCTGTGTGATCGCTCGTGGAAGCAAATCCAGCCATCCATATTAAGCTAACCTTAAAAGGCATTTTCCTGCCTACCTGAGCAACACAACGCGCACCTTGACGAGTTGGCTAGGCGATTTAACGCTCGCTCAGGAGACCGGGGAGGACTACCATTTTCCAGCTTGCAGCCCATCATTTTTCACTCGCCTGTATGTGCTCTCGCCTGCGCCTATACGTGTTTTTTTGTGCCTACACGTGCTCTATGCTTTTCCGCCCCTATTCCGTAATAACTTCGTATAGCATACATTATACGAAGTTATACGAGTAGCCTCGGCATGCTTGTGTTTCTTACGGTCCTAGCCTCGGCCAATCTTTTTTCCCCTACTTTTTCTCCAGATTTCTTTGGAATGCTTGAGGACAAAAGAAAACTAAAAACAGTCCAAGATTTTACCATTAGATTTTTTTACAATGCGAAAAAATAGACGAAGACTTCATGGTCAAATCCCGTTTTGTTGAACCTCTTTTCTAGATTTTTTTACTAATAAACACATAATAGACCAATAATTTAGCATAAGATTTTTTCCCAATGCGGAAAAACACTAAAAGAATGGAGAATAGACCAAGATTTCATGGTGACGCAGTTAATCCTTTTTTCCTTTCATTTCCTTTTTTCACTTCCATATATTAAACGCTGGCGCTGAGAAGCCACCTCGCGGCGCGTGTCCTCACTCCGCCGTGCGTCCGCGTCGCTACATTCAACTGTAGCCGTCCATTTAACACTTATATTTAAAACATTTTTTTACTTCGAAGCCACAAAAACTCGGTGCATTTGGTCTGGTGGTCTTCAGCATTGGGTTTAAGTCCACAAGTCGCAAGCTTAAGTCCCAGCGCCCCCCTTTTTTCTAGCTTTTTTTGTTGCTCTCCTACCTTTCCTCTTCTAATTACCTATTACCTCTTCTAATTTGGCTCGCCGTAGGATTTCAACGCGAGCTGAACATCCAACACAAAGTGAACCCACTTTTCAGCCGCGCGTTGCTAGTAAACGCAAGGACTAGCAGCGAGTGTACCCTCGTTCATTTCAAACCTTTTGATTTTTTTCCCATTTTCATATCTGTTTCATCCAATATCCAAATTGCACAAAATAAATTTAGCTACTCATTTTTACAATTTGTAAATTTTTGCATTCTTGAATTATTCTCACTTTTATCCGTAAATTTAAATTCTAGTTACCAAAATGTGTTTTTCAATTTTTTTACAATGAATAAAAAAAATTAGCTTCAAACCAAACATCAACCCTACCAAAATTTGGTCACAATTACTTGGCTTCAATCCAAACAAGCAATTGGTCATGTCCTGGATTGGTCATGGCCAATTTGGGAGTAAGATAGTCCAAGGATACAAACCAAACACACTATAAATCTACTGTTCAGAATCCATCCTTCATAGAAGGATGTTGCTTCATTTGGGGTCAATGGCGAATTCAATCCAATCCTTCACTCCGAACTGTATAGTTAGCAGATGCAAAATGATCTTTCACCAATGCAAGAGCTTTTCCCCTGTGAGATATTTCATTCTTGATTGAATTGGGCATCTCGGCATACCTGTACGAGCATCACACACTCGGTAGTCAGGACATAGATGATGGATCACAAGGGATGCGTGAAAAGCAGAAACTATCGTAAAACTCACGTTTGTTCAAAACCATCTGGCTGGAATACAGGATCCCATCCAAAATCAGTAGGGCCTCTGGCAGGTACGATTTTGCCCTGCATTTGAAGAATTAGTCTCAAAGCAGTCCACAAGAAAATAGCATTCACATTTTAACTGAAACCACAGCATTACATTTTCTTTAAGGAGTTATGATAGGTTGTCCTATCCTTACCAATATAAATATAAAAAATATAGCAAAATTTATCAAATTGCTGTAACCAGGACAGCATGATGCAGGCTAATAAACTGCTGTATGCCTTTCCTTAGTGGTTAAAAATAAATATACCAACCTGTTGTATGCCTCTCCTTGGTAGTAAAACAAAAATATACCTTACATATTATACGATCGTATTTCTCCTCTTTAGCCTGTCTTAGCCTCACTTCTGGAAGAGTGAAAGTGGAGTAAAGAAACCTAGAGGTAGAACCCATTTGGAAAGAAAATTCCTGATATCCTACAACAGTGATACATTGATGATATCTATAAAACGCGGCACCACCTTGGACAAACTTGCGCAAACAGAACATAAAGGAAAGTATCATTTAGATAAGAGGAGATGGATCATGGAAATGGCCCAGCTGCAGCTTGCACACTAACAAGTGTGTTCACTCTCATTATACAGAAGTGAAATTCTCAATCAATGACAGTCAAAATATGAATATGGGACCAAAACTACAACCACTATCAAATGTGCCTCCAGACATCTAGATTGATGCACACTCCCAAAATTTAATCAAACATCCATTCTTCTTATGCGTTGCATGAACCCAGGAAGTACTTCGGAGGGCTAAGATAATTTAAGGATGTACATGTACACGCAGAGTTGCTTTTCTTGTAAAAAGTATAAACCATAAAATTGGTATTTCCAGGTAAAAAATGCCAAGAACAGAAAGTGCCGTCTTACCACTGTTTTCCCAACAAATGTGATTGGTTCCTCTTCTGGTCCAAGAGCAAGGGAAAAGATGCACATAGCAAAAGCTGATTTGTCATCATAAGCTTTTAACAAATTGTTCAAACCTATAATGGCAAAAACAGTATGCATGACTTGTCCAACCAAACATTACAAAGCCTGAAACAGAAGAGGAACTGACAAAAAAAAGGTTGGTCTTATTACCTTCGTGCCCAATCTTCTCAAGGAACCACTTTCTATTTATCGATACATATACAAGATGTCCAAGTGAAGAACAAAAAGATTAGTTACATTGGATATTTGGGAAGTCTCTAGATGAGTTATGGTGGTAAAAGATGTTTCTTATCTGTAGCTTGGTGATAAGACAGTAGGCTATGTTGGGAGAAGAAAAAGACTTACATGTAGGGCCCTGCAGCAGAAAGCCAAATTATCAATTGTGCATTAAATTCATTTGACAAAATGAATAGAAACAAGTACACAAATCAGTTACCTGGTAAACCTTTGAGTGCATTGAAACATAGGCAAGTATCCTCAACTAGTACAGGCCCATTCACCTATTTGTAGAATGTGATGCAGATTCATTTAGCCAGAGTCATCAAATATTTTAGTCGGGTCTATTTCAACCATTCTTGTATTCAGAAAATTGGGTGTACCTGAGATGCAGCCATTCGTGCTTTCTCTTTAGATATGTCCTCCGGTTCACCTTGCAGTTCAGGCACTACCAAATTCAAAAGACAAAAATCGCAATTGATAACAAAATCATAAATAAAAAAACAATTAAATGCTACCGAATGGCAGGTTGACGCTGAAATCACAGTTTTTAGGGTAAGTTGCACGGTTTCCATCAGAACAAACAGATTTTTATCAAGATCAATGAAACTGGACGTAGTGCCATAATCTTAAAATCTTATTCTCAATTGTATTTGCTCCAAAAGTTCCAATTCTGTTGAGATCCTGCCCATCACATTTACCACACTATGGACGTTAACAGCTGGACCTCCTACCCCCTTAACCACTACCAATCCCAGATTGTAAAAGAAAAATGTTTAAAGTTTAAACCATGTGAAGAATACAGGACATCAGTAACTACTAATAACTAACACATGTATCTAACACCCTTGTATTTTCACCCAGTTTGCTCAACACATCAAACAATGGTTATCACTGTTGAGGAAAGTCGTGGGCCACGAAAGGCCCATGGTGGCCCATTTGCCATCTATATGGTTTGCCGCATAGGACATACGATAATTTGGGTCGTCTTCAAATGAAGGGTCGACTCTACGCGAGAAATAAGAATTTTTATGTGAGGAAGCTATCTCTAAAAGTGCACAACATATCTACCATTGTATATGTGGTACTCAGTGTTTTATATAGCTAACATGGATTGCAGGAGCCATCCGTTGCTCTACCATTGTACATGCCTTAAGCGAGAGACGACTCCTCCTTTTCTAAATTATAGCATAGTATGTGGTTTTAGCAAATAGATGTAGGCCTTTCTCAGCCCAACTGCATTTCTCAACATGGCCTGCACCTGGTAGCAGTGGTGCTCTAACAATCACACGGCTCTAACCAATTTTAAACTCTTGGACACCATGACCGAAGCCAACTGTTCCCAATCCATCATCTTTTGTTACTACGCACGAAATCTACTGAGCCTAACCAGTAACATCGGTGTGAAGCACAAACCCGCAGCTTGGTCTTAATCCTAGGGTTACAGCACAGGCCAGCAAGGTGCTTACATGAGAAAAAAAGATATTACAATGCAAGATGCTTCCATGAATATTTATATTTTACAACTTGCACTAAGCAACCTCGATGCATTGATATATTTAAGCACTAAGCAAGCGTCTCTTCTCCTTATTTAAGCACTGGATGCTATTCCATAAGCATCAGATGTTATACTACGTGGCTAAAAAAATCGGCTTTTGCCTATAAGCATCTCTGAGCACCCGTATTGACCCCCCGGTGAGCCCCCAAGGATATCCACCACTCAGTTCAGCGGGTACACGAACACACGAGGGCTGTAAAGAACTAGAAGGGGAGAGCGAAAGAAGATATGGAAGAAGCGAGAGGGATTTACGGTCGAGCTTGAGGGACTGGAAGGGGATGGAGGAGCCGAGGATGGCGCGGACTTCCTCCAGCTTCTTGGCGTTGCCCGTCACGAACGTCACCGCCTTCGGCAGCACCCGCGCCGCCGCCGCAGACATGATGCCGCCTGCCGCGCTGGGGTCGTCCTCTGCTTCCGGCGAGGGGCGGGAAGGGGGCTGCGGATGCGAGGGCGCCGTCGCGGGAGCTTCGGTCAGGTGTGCGGGCGCGCGGCGGCGGCGAGAAATTTGATCTTTTGCCCCCAAAGTTGAGCTGCCTTCGCTTTTTTGCCCCAAGTTGATGTGTCTTTGATTTTTTGCCCCAAGTGAATCAACCCATTACTTTTTTTATTCTGGGAGGTTATTTGCAAAGTTGCTTCTTCCTTCGTTTCCTCTTCCTGGAACGACTAAACGAGCCTCTCGTTGGTTGAGGGCACAGCCGCCGCCGTCCCCCAGCCGGCGCCGCCGGCGCCATGGCGGGCCCCTCCCCGCCACTGTCCCCCCAGCCGGCGCCCTTCCCGCCGCCGTCCCCCCAGCCGGCGCCCTCCCCACGGCCGTCCTCCCCGCCATGGCCTCCCTTCTCCTCTCAGGCTAATGACAAGGTAGGGTTTGTTCCTACTCAATTTCTCCAAATTTTTGAAGTTATTATAGATTACAGATAATTTATACTTGTGATGCTTGGAATGGTAAAAAATTTATAGTTGTTATGAGTATGTTAGCTCATTATTAGAGGAAGATGTTCCACAGTTCATCATATAACCGTATACACTACTTCATGTTGTTTATTTCAGGCTTTTATAGATATGCTTGATTTATCAAATCATGCTATCGATTGGTCAAATATTGAAATAATGCAAGCAGCAGAGAGACAGCAAACAGCAGCGAGGAGCAGTGGCGGCGAGCAGCAGCAGCAAGCGCAGCAGCACCCAGCGCCCACTTCTGTTGTGTTGGCTATTTTCCAGAGAGACCCTTGGAGCAAAAACTATGTGTGGTTGGTCCACTTGGGGCAAAAGATCAAAGGCACACCAACTTGGGGCAAAAAAGCGAAGGTAGCTCAACTTTGGGGCAAAAGATCAAATTTCTCGGCGGCGGCCAGGGAGGGCGGCGAGGGGCTCGTGGGACGAGAACGAGCTTGTGTCGGCCTAAAAAATACGGATTAACTGATGGGCTAAGCCTGGACCCGCTAGATGGGCCTGTAAGCTCTATTCTACGTCCATTGGTGAACTAAATTATTTTCGTTGTTCTACAATTTTTTACAATAAAAAGTTTGTTTCCTTAGATAAGGCCTTGTTCTTTTCAGCGTATCGTACCGTTGCGTATTACTGTAGCAATTTTTGTTATTTTTATATAGCCTATATGTTGTGATACTTTGTAACGATTTTTTCGTGGTTTTTAGTTATCATTCCAAAGATCGTAAAACTATTTTTAAATTATTTTTTTATAATCTTTAGAGGTATTTTTGAGTGCTCTCAAATTTGCTACAGTAATACACGAACGAACGATACGCTGAAAAGAACAAGGCCTAAGTGAGATAGGTGTGTGAAGTGAGATCATGTCTCGTTCTTTTCAAAATATAGATAAATCGTTAATCTATTTATCCGTTAAATTAAAAAGAATAGGGCTTAAGTGTATACGAGAATTTTTGGATTGTTGCAGGAAGTCTCATTCGCGCTAGTCAGAGCATCAGTCGTGGGTACTCTAAAATATTACAGTGTTGGATAGGTAGCAGTGGAGACAGTTAATATTTAGAGTGTAGTGTAAAGCATGAAGTAATTTTTTTAAAAAAAAAAAAGATAAAAAGAAGGAAATAATAAAATAGAGTGTGGAGATGAAGCAATAGATATGCACAGATGCTCTCACTAGTCAATGATGACATCAATGGGTTCTTGTGAGGCAACTTCGATTTATTGTGATGACATCAGTGCCGTGCTTCTGACATATTAGTGTGATCGTTGTCAATAACTACTCAACTCTCTTATGTGAGTGTGATTGTCCATATGTGTGTCTTCTATTTTTGTCTTGATTTGTTACATCGTGGTGAGTGACTTTGATTATATTTGGAGGCCACTAGTTTAATGGTAAAAGGATTGAAGCACCAATTGAATCTAATATTGTAGCCGTAGTGCTAGGAGTAAAATATAAAAATAATCTAAGACCCAGTTCTTTTCAGCTTAACGGCTTAACATCTTAACGACTTATCTACGTTTAAAAAAGACATGTTTTGAGTTTTTTAGGTTCGTTTTTCGCTGTTTTGAAGGTGGGTCCTAACGCTTTAAAAAACAAGTCAAATGAAATGGATATGAATCTCGAGATTATCTCAAAAAGCTCTCGAAGTTCAGTTATTTCAGCCGTTCAGCCGTTTAGATCAGCTCAAAAGAGCAGGGACTAAAATGTAGGGGCTGTTTGGTTCGTGGCCTTGGATAGCCATGCCAATTAATTGGTCATGGCAGGGTATGACCAATTTGTTGGCAAATTTTGGTCGTTTGGATTGTAGCCAACCAAAAGTGCCAAATGGCATAAGAGAATTGGTAGTTGTTTGGTTTGTTTCCAATGAAATGTGCCAATTAGTATTATCCAAATATAGAAAAATGGATTGATTATGATTCACTACAAGAGAAGTGATTTTCATTGACGGTTAAAATTCGTCATGTAAAGTTAAAAAAATGTCATAGTAAATATTTTATGACGAACTTATGACGAAAAGTCAGTTGTCATAGTACGTACGTCATATATTTGTTTTGATGACAAAACAACTAGCTTTTGTCATAGTAAATAAGTTTTTTGTGACGACTGATATTTGTGTCATGAATTGTATCGTCATAAAATGCAAGGCCAGGATGCTTCTTGCTATGACGTCATCATCCAACGTGGCGGCTGACCTGTCATTGCTGAAATGTTTTTTTGAATTATTTTTAGCTATTTTTGTAGGCCCAACATTGGCCATTATTCACGGCCTAATTTATTTAAGCCCATAATTTGTCCATTTCTAGACTTTTAGCCATTCTTTGCAACACTATTTTTCGCAATATTTATGGGCTGTTTTTAACCCGAATTTCAGCATGCACAATTAAATTTAGCCCATCATTTTCTAGCCTATATATACATATCTCAGAAATTTATGAACAGTGACATTCAACACAAAGCATAGCTAGGCAAATTGAGTAAGAATATATAGTGTAACCAATGCATAGCAGCCTTGTGTCAACAAGTCTGAATTGAACCATTCAACATACAAGTTCGTGAGCCACAAAATAAAGTTCAACGACCACAAGCTAAGTACAAGCTAAGCTTCAGGTCATCTATCTCTTTCTGTTGATTATTATAGCACTCTTGAAGTTGAGCAGATTCTTGAAGTTGAGCAGATTCCTGCCTCTCTTTCTCAAGTTCTTTCTCAAGAAGTTCTTCTCTTGATGTCTTGTTGTTCATTGTAGATGTTGATTGGAAGCCAACATTTTGTAGAAATTTGCTGGATGCACAGTTGTTATTCAATACCTTAGAAACAACTTCTGTAGAAGATGATGTCTAACCATCAGCATCAGGCTCCATCAAAGCTTGAATATCAGCCTAAGTTAACAAACAAAGAAAATTAAACATATAAGATGTGCTGTTTTTTTTGGAAGGAAGTACATATGCTAAGTTTTTTTATAGAAGTACACATACTACAACTAAACATCCTGTTTGGTTGGCCAGATTGATGAGTTACACTATCAGTTTTAGTAATGAAGAGTAATTGATTGAGCAGAAATGTTACATTTTTTTTCTAAAGAATTAGTTTACCTTGTACTAAAATATTTGTTAGTAGTGCATATATAAACTTTTAGACACCATATGCATGCATGCACTTATGAACAGACTAAAAAATAGCAGATCTTTTTTGTTTGACCATCTAAACAGAGATAAAAATCATAGTTATTGCACAGCCTCATGATCACAACAAAAGCATCAGTAATGAGATTATTACATTCAACTAGCTAGATCAGTTCAGTACTAATATAAGGAAGCATGTTAACATACAGTAAAGAAGGAAAGGCAGGAATATGAGGGAGTTACAATTGTTTGTTTAACAGGTTCAGAAAATCCTTTAGTCTTGTTAATGTGCAAATGCTTGAAAGCATCGAATGGATCTATCTCTTCATTATTATTTTGCCCTTTCTGCATTTGAAGCAAGATGACATTAATGGTTTGAAGGTATATTAAAATACATATATATTAGGATTGATAGAGATTGATTGTGGAGTATTTTTCGATGGAAAATGAATAATGGCAAGATCATTGGTACCTACCAGAGAATTGAGTTGTGCTACGTAGGACGGTAGGAGCGAGACCCCGTTGCTTGATGGAACTTGACTTTGGCTCAGTTCTGCTTGTTCTTTTCACATTTTTCCTTCAACAACAGTTGAATTAGACTAATGGAAGATATGCTTAGATTGTACCTTGAACATCGGGTCAAACCATTGTAAGCTTTTCCCAATCCTCAGCACTCACGTTGGGTGGAGCTGATGTGGCATTGATTTCATTTGCTTGGCCCAGCACTGATTTCATTTGCTTGGCCCAAGTGGCTTGTGTACCAAACATATATAAAAAATCTATCCACAAATATTTCTCAAATCTTTATGTCTCTCGGTTCTATTATCCTCCACATGGGTCATAGCACATGAGAATAGAAAAGAAAAAGGAGTGAGATTGAAAGAGAGAGAGATCGTGAGGAGAGAGAGAGAGAGAGAGATTGAGAGGCAGCCACTACTATGTTCATCTAGTGCTTGTCTCTGTTCGTGAGCTCCTGGAGTTCATCCACAGCGCCATGCACATTTCCCTGTTCCCCAAATCAGTAGCGCACCAAAAAGATTGGAGAGAGAATCTGATAGATCGTGAGGACTAGGGAGAGATTGAGTACTGCTTCTCTTGGTTCCATCGCGCAAGCACCCCCTGAATATGCCCCTGGCGGCTGTAGTAGAGGAAGGGAAAAGAACGGATCCGAACCTGCTGGGATCCTTCTTCACCGGATCTTGAGGAAGAGGTTCCTTGGTTCGCCGAGGTGGATGTACGATGTCGGCGCATCGCCGGAGCCGATGCAGATGTACGGTTGTCGCCGACCTCGCTGGAGCCGCCGTAGAGGAAGGAGGGTGGCGCCTTAGCCGCAGCAGTTTAGCCGCAGCAGTGGCAGACGTATGAGGTGGCCGCCTCGCCGGAGCCAACGCAGCTGGAGGAGCCGACCGTCCTCGCTGGATGCAACGCTGAGGCAGGAGGTCGCCCCGCGGCCCCCGCTGGTTCCCTCTCCTCTCTGACTTGATTTGGGGATTAGGGTTGGGTGAAGTGAAGGAACCACTGTTACTTGGGTATATGAGCCGCTGCCGGTGGGCCTAAATAAAATTTCGGGAGAGTGCATCTTAGCGCCATGTGAAAATGATTTTTGGTGCTCGGCGGGCAGGAGGAAAATATGCCGAGAGAAATATCTATCTTAGCAAATTCGTATGAAATCCATTAAAACCTAGTGATTTTTCATTACATAATTGCTTCATTTGGTTTCCGATTGAAATATTCAAAATTTCACTAGTTTTATGAAACTTTTTGTTTGAGACATTATGAGATCCTATTGTAAATCGAAATTTGTGGGTTAGGGTGTTATCGAGATTCCCTCATGTGGCCTACATGTCAGCTCATATTATATACTAATAGCACTATTCTATTAGAAATCTTTTTTTACAAAATCAAAAGAACTTGATGTTTACTTTTCCATGACGTTCTATGATTCATTAAATGACGATTTTTCAAGTGCCGTCACTCCAAAACAAGTCCAAACGGCTCGAACATCACATAATGACGAATGACAAAAGTGTCGTCATAGAAAACTAACTTTCAATGACATAAGTTGGCATCGTCAAGACATTTTTGTCATAGAAAAGCTCTTTTCTTGTAGTGAGCGCTTGCGCAAACCCGTGCACCCGGACTCTGGTTGCTTCCTTCTTTGCAGCCTACAGCGGGCCGCCCGACGAGTCCTCATCAAACTCGCCGCCTTTTGGAACAAACGACGCCGACCATGCAACATGCTTAGCAGGTCCACCTGCAACAGAACCCCCTTCTAATAGAAGAACCTCAGCACTGTCGCCTCCGGAATCATACGAGCCTATTGCCACATTAGCATCTGCTTCCTTTGGTGGATCTGGACAATCCCTCTTCATATGTCCCCACTCATTGTATCTGAAGCACCGCACCGCCCTGTTATTTTTCTTATTCTTCTTTCCGGCCCCATTACCGACTTGATCACCTGAGACTAGCAAAGTAACAGAACGAGATTCCTCCATTGCATTTTTATTCTTTCTCAATTGATGAGACATAAGCGCCGCAGTAATATCCTTAGTTTTGATGCTATCCTTGCCATATGTCAACGTTGTGACCAAATGCTCAAAGGACGGAGGCAATGAACAAAGAAGAATAATTGCCTTGTCTTCATCAGCGATTGTTACCTCCCGATGCGACAGATCCGTGACATACCTGTTGAAAACATCAATATGTGCTTGCAGATCTGACCCCTCCTGCATCTTCAGCACATACAACTTCTGCTTCAGATACAGTTTGCTGGTCAGAGTCTTGGACATGAACTGACTGGCCAGCTTGTCCTAAATTTTCTTCGGTGATGATAATTCCATGACATGATACATGACCTGATCTGAGAGACAAAGGCATATGGTTGCCGCAGCCTTCAACCGCATCTCCTCCCAATCACCGGCCTCCACCTTCTCCGGTTTATTCGCCTTAAGAGATGGATGTATCACCACCCGACCCGTTCGCCATCTTGAACAGATCGCCAACAGCCCTCCAGGAACGCTTTTCTCCTTCGGAATCTCACGCCTTAAAAAACTCCTTCGAAATCTGCGCTTAAAACAGCCGTTAATTACCTTGGATTGTTGGGTTTGGCCCCCCTTAAATTTTTTTTTATAGTGGTGAGGCTGCTCTTCCCGTCTCAAAAACGAGTCACCAAAAAAGACTCTGTTTTGTCTCGGTCTCGAACTCCTCTTTTCTTCCTCCTTTTTCTCGAACTCCACGACGAATCGGCATGCGCCTGCGCCCTCACGTTGGCCCGCCTGCAGCTGCCCCGTGCATGCCGCTGCCTGCAGCGCCCGTGGGGCCCGCCCTGCATGCGGCTGCCGCTGCCTCCCTGCTGCCTGCATGCTCCCTAGCCACCTGGTGGGACCCGCCATGTGCAAGCATCCCTTGTACAGGCAATGCATGCATCCCTTGTAGCTTATCCAAGCACGCCGGCCTGCACATACACATGCACATCCATGCAATGCACGTACGCATGCACGACCACACATGCATGCTGAACCGCATGGCTAACGTGTCGCTAGGCGCACACCCCGACACCGACGTGTCTCTGCGTCGCACCTGTCTCTGATCAGCCGAACCGCAGCACAAATTCACCGCGCCATCGAACAAAAAAACCAAAGAAACTCCACATACAGGTCCAATTTATAAGCCCCCAAGCAGACTTCCCAGCCCGCCACCGTGCACCACGTCGTCCCGTGCACAGCAAAACATGCCGCACCCTGGCCATTTGTATCCACGTCACGGCTTTGCCCTCAATGACATGATGCAGCGCCTCCGGTGCAACATTCGGTCGCATCACTGCTCCCGCCGTTCCGATCTATCCGGCATCCATCCGCGCCTACCGGTCTGATCGCGAACGCCGAGGTCGTCGCCGTCGCCTGCCGACCGCCGTCTACTTTGTCGACCCCCGAACCTCGCATGGTGATCCCTACCAACGGTAGCCCATCGAACGGTTCGAGCCTCCTGCCCGAAGTGTCCGACACCACCGATCGAATCGTCGATCGCCACCATGCTCCAACTTGCGCCGATAGGGCATTTTCTGCGGCCCCCGTGTATGCATAAATCTCGTGTCTTCCCCTAGATCTTCCGCATGGCCAACCTCGCAACCAAGTTCTGATACCACTTGTTATGAATTACGCCGATGCAAGATCACGAACGACACCAGGAGACACGATGTTTGGTAACGCAGTTCGGCATTGCTGCCTACATCTGCGGGGCTCTGATTATGTGCGCTCCTCCCCAATCCATAATACCGCAGCACACCGGCTAACCAGGTCACGGCCACATGCCGGCCGCTGACCTCCTCTCTTGCCTATGCTACTATTATGAAGTCGTTGTCATGGTTACACCAGGGCTGCCTCCCTTTATATAGTGGAGGCCTGGATAGAGTCCGACTCTAACACTAACCAACCCTGCCTATTACAACACATAGTCCTTGTAACCTACTCGTACACATATTCGACACAATACCTAACATACTGTAATAGTCCCTTGATTAATAGACTAGTGTCTCGCATTATATAGTTGTATCATTTCATACATCACGACACCTGTTATTTAGTTACAAACCATAAAACTAGTTCACTGTATTCAGTACGTCTATACAGATACGATTTAACAAATCCAATATTATAGAAACAAAAGAGTTAACCAGCAGAGCGACAGAAGATTCAAACAAAAATGTCTCTGTGGCTATACATACGTGCACATTCGGAGAGAATCCTAATCCTAGTCCTGGTCCTTAAAAGTTGGAACTTCATCTTCGTGACACACATAATCTCCATCTTAATTGTCCTCGTCATCTAAAAAGATGAGTGCATGCGAAGGTAAGTGCGCAATCAAACCGTACTTGTAACTTAATACCCACCTAATACTATTTAATAATAAAGGTTGTACAGTGGGGTTAAGGTTCTTTTACTTGCAAAAAGCTAGTTTTGAAATATCATACGTACAAAAACTAGACCTAGCTAGTTTTATAAAAAACATCTCCAAAAGATGTCAAGAAGCGAGTATAGTATGTGCTTCTTTAACCCATGCAATATCCAACTTCCCAGATCCCAACTATCCCATAACTCATCACATGCCATAATTCCTTGTCCCATACCTTTCTATTCCAACATCACACACCACGGCATCCTTTTTAGGACAGCAAACTCCCATTGTGAATCGCTATCTCCCCGAGTACGAACAGACCGGTGATCTGAACCACCCCGATTGGTTTGTCTTTTAATGAATATATGTGGCCCATATAGTCCATCTTGATGATTAAGGTCAAATACCTCTTGGTGATAGCATTATTCCACCTATACCCTTAGGTTGGTTAACGGTCCATTCCATTAGACTTCAACCCATGCTATCGCGCGATGATCACGCGTTGTGGTGCTAGGAATCATTCCCCATGGGCGAATGAATGGTCAACGACTTCTACCTGCGCATAACCCGTATGCGCCCATCTAGGTGAGTTCGTATTCCATCCCAACTAGTCCACCTTCAAATACTTATGGGTCCACACTATCCAACACCCTTCACTTCCAACAATTTCCAAACCATTTTCAAACCATTCCACGAGATGACACGGCCAACACAACCAAATACCCATTCTCTAGTTCCGCACTTACCACCCAGATTCTTGACCCACAACACACAGACATCAACATGACAATCGTAACTATATCATGAATGATGTAGTTGTGTTAACCGATGAGTTTTGGCTCATCGCCACGGGATTGGTTACCATACTAAATAATTTTATGACCAAACCAAATATAAGCAATTTTATCCAAGACTAGAAGAGTCTAAATATTTCATTTATTTGGTGGACTTTGAATGGGAACATGATTCATGGTATGGCAACCAAGCACAGCAAAGGCAAGACATGTATATAACATGAACAATTTGGGCAATTTGAAACATACAGAGTATGCACTTTCATAATTTAAACAACATAGTTTGAGAAAACTAGGTGAAAGCATGAGCTAGGATTTTAACTTGCCTTGTTCACGGTTAATTGTTCTTGGCTCGCTTCTTGATAATACTCCTCACGATTAGCCTCATATCTATTGAAAGAAGAAAAGCAAAAAAATGACTAAATGCAAGAAAAATATATGCATAATGCATGCGTAAATGGCTTTCCTATTTTAAACTGTCAATTAACAGACATACATAAGTTCGGTAATCTATTTATAAAATAACCTTTATTTGTATTTCGAATAGTTAAAAGTGTCTTTATTAGTCTATCTTTACTTTATTTTGAGTATGATACCTTAAGTCTGTACATATTATATATTTTTTCCCAAGTTGTAAACTGAACCTATTACGTATCTTGTGTAATTTTCTCAAAAAATTTGGAGCTTATTTGCTATTTTAATAATTAGTAGAGAATTTTCAAGATATTTTAAAAGATTAAAAATGAGAAAATGCTCTGGTAACAGTAATGAGATAAGCCAATCACTGTGCCGAGGGGGTCGATTTGCGCTCGGCCAATTGGTCCGCGAGCAACTTGAGCCGAAGATGGAGTGGCGGTCTTTTTGGAATATGCCTCAACTCAATATGACAGATGGGTCTAATGGCCCATATGCTCCTTAGCAAGCTCCCATGGACGGAGGAGGCGAGAGAGGGAGATCGCACGAACGCGCTGGTTTTTATCCGTCTCCAGCTGAGATACAGAGCGGTGCTGGCAACACCTGTTCGAAGATTGGCGGAATCAGCGTGGTGGCAACTCGAGTAGTCGACACGGCGACGTACAGAGAGAGAAGAGAGCGTCGTGAGAGAGAGGGAGAGAGAAGATGGTTTGGGCTGGAGTTTGGGCCTAGGAGCAGCCCAATTTGGAAAGCCCAAGCTCCAATTCAAGTTAAATTTTCAAATTTGTGAAATTTTCATACAAATTTGTATTTGAGTTTGAATTTGGATAATTCCAAAAACTACTTACTTTTTTATTTGACGCCTTTGACTTTTGGACACATCATTGATCATTCGTCTTATTGAAAAACTTAAGCATGCAAAAATATAAGTCACGTTTAAAGTACTTTTAATGATAAAATAAAGTAAATCAAAATAAATGATATTTCCGTAGTTTTTTTAATAAGACGGATGGTTAAAGACGTATATAAAAATCAAAAGCGTAGAATAAAAAAATAACGGAGGGGGTATAACACCAGGCATTCTCTGGGATCATCTCACCCACGTCAGGCGCATCTTAGCTAGCTTACCACGGCGGTCCATTCCATCATCGCGAAAACTAGAAATGGGTGGATCTGGACAGCATCTAATCTCTATCTAGGATGGTCAGTCATATCTCGACTAAACACACTCGATATTCGCATGAGAGGCCGTGTATGGTACGCAGACGACAGCCACGAGGTCACTCCGCGCACAGATTCAGAGAAACGTCCATCAACTTCAATCAGGCATATTGCATACACCACTTATCCACGCCCAAGTTGAGCTGCCATGCCAAAACAGGTGCAGCTATCACGCATCCAACTGTATCTAAAAATTGATTCGAGAGACAAAGCTGATCACGTCGTTGCCATGCTCATTTGCCAAGCCGCCTGTTCACTGTTAATTGAAAAGTTATTTAATCGCCCCGGCTGCGGCGCCGGCGGCCGTCCAGAGGGAGGTGCTGAATGGAGGAAAGTCTCCTGCGGCATCCGCATAGTGCGTTGGTGCAGGAAGGTGCTTCGGCGAAAGCTTTGCCGCTCTAGGCCGGTGGTGGCGTCATCTTGGTGTCGTTTTCTCGTTGGAGGCATCACGTGCATCTCTTCCCTTATTTTGGGTGAAAGCCCCGGCGATCGCATGACGATGGCGGGTCCTTTCCGTAGAAACCTTGTTGGAGGCGTCGTGTTTGTCGCCTTGCGCTGTTTCAATTCTACGCTGGGCCTGTTGCTTTGGAAGTCATCCATTTTTGTGTGAGTGTTGGTGGTGTGACCGGCGGTGACCGGTGTTGTATCTCTCCCTTCTACCCATTCTAGGTGTACATCGCTGCAAGCTATCTTGGCATTATGGGTGGGTGTGCGGCCTTTGAGCAAGGGTGTGTACCAGCCTTGATGCGTTGTAACGTGGTGCGTCGCATCGTTCTTCTTCTTTCAATTGAATGGACGGCAGCTCTCCTGTGCTTCCCTTAAAAAAAAAGTTATTTGATTATTTCATCCTGCCCATTCAAAACCCACCACAGTTGCATCTTGCCTCTCCTTTTAACTTTAACGAAGTTTCGATTTACCAAAATTCATCGCGGTTGCACGCTTGCATCCTGCGCCTCTCTATTCATATTACACAATGTTTATCGACCTTTCAGGAGATTCTCCCTGTGCTACGCAAACCCTTCCGATTACCGATTAGGCAGGACTTTGATTCTTTCTTCAAAAAAATGCATGTCTCGATTAGTTCCGTCCACTCCAAATTTATTGCTCCTTTGCCCATAATTTTCCACGTTTTGTTCAAAGCACAACAATGAAAGAAAGACAAGTTTTTTAAATAAGGGTTATATACTATGTGAAAGACACAACACATGCCCTATTTTTATTTTATACAAAAACGCATCACATCAAGTAAAACAAAAAAAACTTATAGGATATTTATGAAAAACAATCGTGCTTAAATCACTCCTCATCGTAGATGGAGGTATAAAGCAGATGGTCGACAATACTAGGGTTGTCTTTGCCGGCCATGAGCCTAGTGGCAAAGTTTGGACACAAAACTAGAGGGGCCAATTCTATATTAGCTAAGTTTGAAGGCCAAATTAGTATCTAAATATATATCTAAATTTTTCGTAAACAATGGCTACTATAGTAGATCATTAAGGAAAATAACTTTTGTTGAAGAGCCAACATAGATGTGAGCGATTCGATCGATGATCAAGTTGGCCACACCCCTCTCCCTTATATAGTGATGTGCAACAGGGGACCAAAACCAATAGAAATTAGATGTCCCTGATCAGATACAAACTCGTTATATATAAGCTTTAATTAGATATCGTGTGCACATAGTTCCAGATCAATCCCAGCCCCTCCCCACTGAATCAACAAAATATCCGACTATGCAGAACTGGTCCTAGGGCTAGTGGTACATCACTCGACTTCAAATCCTAATTAATGGGGACAATAAACATCCAAGTCTCACTTCAAGGATATGTTATAGTTATGGGCTTGAATCGCAGAATCGCCGCAGTACATAAAAAAAGGATTGACTAACGGCAATGGCGAAAGGATTCCTCCCATCGGAGCTAACAATGAGAAAGAAGGATGCTCCATGCAGTGGCCAACTCCCAAGAGCATTGCCGCAAACCAAAAGCTCGTCGACGCAGAAGGCGACCAAAAGATCAGCACAACAGCGATCCCAGTGTAATATTTATCGATTGAAGGAATAACAATGTTGTAAGGATCCTAGGCCGAGAGGGGGGGTGAATCGGCTCTTTTCAATTTTAATTCTTTTGATTTGCTTGCTTTGTTAGTCAAATTGGGAACCCAAGCTATCGACGGATTTTGAGTCTAGTTTCGGAAGCGATAACTATTAAGCACAAGCGACTACTAGGAGGCTCGATGGCGCTCACATGCAAGCGGTCAATTCAATGAGCGAAAGTAAATGAATGAGGCGAGGAGACGCAAACCGAGTTGTTTACCGAAGTTCGGTGCTCAACACATGAGCACCTACGTCTCCGTTGAGGAAACTTCTCACACAGAGAAGTCGGGACTCTCTCGTCCCTAGCCCTCAATCCACTCGTGGTAGCTCTTCACCAACACATGGTAGGCGAGCTCCAAACCTTCACACAGAGGCGAGTTCTCTCACAGGCGAGAGCCCTCACCCCCACCGGCACCGACACACGGCACCGACCACCGACACACGGTGGGTTTCACCTCAACACATGAGGTACCCCCAACACAGGGAGGATTTGGCTCCGACACAGAGATTCAAAACGGCAGATATGCTTAGATTGTACCTTGAACATTGGGTCAGACCATTGTTTAATAAGCTTTTCCCAATCCTCAGCACTCACGTTGGGTGGAGGTGATGTGGCACTGATTTCATTTGCTTGGCCCAAGTGGCTTGTGTACCAAACATATATCAAAAATCTATCCACAAATATTTCTCAAATCTTTATGTCTCTCGGTTCTATTATCCTCCACACGGGTCATAGCACATGAGAATAGAAAAGAAAAAGGAGTGAGATTGGAAGAGAGAGAGATCGTGAGGAGAGAGAGAGTGATTGAGAGGAAGCCACTACTATTTTCATCTAGTGCTTGTCTCTGTTCGTGAGCTCCTGAGTTCATCCACAGCGCCATGCACATTTCCCTTTTCCCCAAATCAGCAGCGCACCAAAAAGATTGGAGAGAGAATCTGAGAGATCGTGAGGGCTAGAGAGAGATTGAGTGCTGCTTCTCTTGGTTCCATCGCGCAAGCACCCCCTGGATATGCCCCTGGCGGCTGTAGTAGAGGAAGGGAAAAGAACGGATCCGAACCTGCTGGGATCCTTCTTCACCGGATCTTGAGGGAGAGGTTCCTCGGCTCGCCGAGGTGGATGTATGATGTCGGCGCATCGCCGAAGCCGATGCAGATGTACTCATGTACGGTTGTCGCCGACCTCGCTGGAGCCGCCGCAGAGGAAGGAGGGTGGCGCCTTAGCCGCAGCAGTGGCAGACGTACGAGGTGGCCGCCTCGCTGGAGCCAACGCAGCGGGAGCAGCCGGCCGTCCTCGCCGGAAGCAACGCTGAGGCAAGAGGTCGCCCCGCGGCCCCCGCCGGCTCCCTCCTCTCTAACTTGATTTGGGGATTAGGGTTGGGTGAAATGAAGGAACCACTGTTATTTGGGTATATGAGCCGCTGCCGGTGGGCCTAAATAAAATTTCAGGAAAGTGCATTTTAGCGCCATGTGAAAATGATTTTTGGTGCTCGGCGGGCAGCAGGAAAATATACCGGGAGAAATATCTTTCTTAGAAAATTCGTATGAAATCCATTAAACTATTGTAAAACCTAGTGACGTCTACTTTTCCATGACGTTCTGTGATTCATTTAATGACGATTTTTCAAGTGTCGTCACTCCAAAACATGTCCAAATGGCACAAACATCACATAATGACGAATGACAAAAGTGTCGTCATAGAAAACTAACTTTCAATGACATAAGTTGTCATCGTCAAGACATTTTTGTCATAGAAAAGCACTTTTCTTGTTGCTAGTATTGATCTCTGGGACTAGCAATTGATCG
Organism: Raddia distichophylla; assembly: GCA_005191435.1. Taxonomy (NCBI): domain Eukaryota; kingdom Viridiplantae; phylum Streptophyta; class Magnoliopsida; order Poales; family Poaceae; genus Raddia; species Raddia distichophylla. Next base: position 1,098,921 of record SPJY01019435.1, read on the forward strand.
TGAGTGGATCCTGGTGAAGCCGGGGTTGTGACAGAAGTTGGTATCAGAGCCAGTCTGACCCTAGGAAGCGTAGCTAGTTGGCCTTTAAAACTTAAGGATTTATTTGCAATAATAAAAATTTAAGCTCCTTTGCTACTATCTAATCTTTCCATCTATTGTCAGAATCTAGTACCTCTCTACTAAGAATTCTTTGCTTTCACTCTTTTCTACTCACATTCTAAATTTCATTCTATCCTTGCCTATTCTTCCACCTTATAAAGTTTTATGCTATCCACCCCCATAATTCAAAGTTTAGTTATTAGACCAAATTTGTTCAAGAAGAAGTTATATTGCTACCAACACCAACGTCGAAGAAGAAAGATCGTCGCTGAAGAAGAGAAGAAACAGAAGACTACTTGATGAAGATGAAGATTCATCACTTTCGAAAGATTAAGTGTTACAAATCGAATAAAAAAATAAACTTAATATTTTTGTGTGGAGTATACCGTATCAACTTTTGGTTTTCTCAGTGAGATACGGGTATTCATTTAGGTTAATAGTGATATCTAGTTATTTAGTCGTAAATTGCTTGGTGTATTGCTTTGCTTTAAATTGCACAACTACAAGAAGATCAAAGGAAGATGGCGCAAGACCCGCCACTACAACAAAGATTGAAGGAGGACGATGTACGAGGACCGAGGTAAGTTGAAAAATATTTTCGCAAAAAAAAGAGATTGAAAAAAATCAATGGCTTTTCTTTACTTTAAAGAGTTTATGGTTTCACTAAATAAACTTTAATACTCCCTATGTATGGAGAATAAATAGCTGATAATGACGGCAATAATATAACAACTAATTTGTTGCTTGTGTATGAAAGCCATGTTGGAGTTGGAGTTATTTGGTATATGTGAAACTTTATGTTAGCATGTGGAGTGTTGCTATCTTCTTTGGATCTTTGTAATGTGTGTTAAAATCATTTATAAAAAAATAATATATCTAAAGGATGTCACTTACCGTCTTAGTTCTATTTGCTCGCCACCGAAGACGCTGCCGCCGCCGCCGCAGAGGCCGAAATGGCGGAGCTTTGGGGGGATTCAACCTCGCCATGGTAGAGGTCGACGCTCGAGACGCGGTCGATGTCCTGCTGAAGGTGGTGCCAGCCCTGGCAGAAGCTGCCGTAGTTAGTTTTTTTAAAAAAACTAGCAGCAGGCCTTAGCCTACTATAGCAGCTAGTTATAAGATCTTTTGTAATCTGGCTTAAGAGGCAAAATATAAATGAAAATCTTTTGCCTCTCAAGTGTCTGATCCATATCGATAACTTGAAATGCAATTTATAGAAATTAAATCTCGATTACAATCGTTTTATTTGAAATAACACAATAACCGAGCGCTTTTGCCTGCTTTAAGCCCTAAATCTTTTATCTCTTGTTCTTGCCGACTTGAATTATCCGAGTAGTTTTTATTATTCCTTTTGTTATGCACTCTGTTTGACTAATCTAGCCCCCGAGCATTGGGAATTGGCTCATGGCTCGTATCATCATCGTTGACGTCCATGAGGATGATTTTCTCTTCTTCTTCCTCGAGCTCGACTAGGAAGGAGTTCTACTGGAGGTGCCGGTGGCGGTGATGGCGGAGAAGCTGCCATGGTGAAGAAGCCTTGGCAAGAAAAAGATGAAGAGCAAGGGATTGAAGATTGAGAGTTTAGAGATGAACAAATGGCTTCCCGGCCTTTTGTTCGACGGGTAGTTCACCGGGGGTGTCGTCGGCAATGAAATATATGGGGCTATGTTCTTTGAGATTCAAGCTCAATGGTAACACAAGATAAGGGACACAAGTTTATACAGGTTCAAGCCCTCAATGTTGAGGTAATACCCTAGTCCTGTGTTCTAAGATTATATGTCGCGAAGCGATCTGAGAGATTACAAGCGTATAGCTCTGGATGCGGCTATATGTTGCTATATCAACTTAGGGACCCCTACCCTCTCTTTTATAGTGGAAGGGTAGGGTTTCCAGGGATCTCCTAGTCGGTTACAAGTTTGAGAGTCCTATCTCTATCCTTTCTTGGACGATACATTTATATCTATACTACAACCATATCGGTATCAACTTCTATCTATAGCCTTGACTTGTAGCGCACGGCTTCTCTACATGGTCCGACTGTCACCTGTCCTTGTATAGTCGGCCCGGCCCACCCCCTATCGGGGATGTACTCGGCCCGTCTTGCGGGTACCCAGGGTCAATACTCTCCACACCTTTTCTAAGTTGGGAAGACGAAAGGTTGCTCTCGGTTTAATCCCCGCATGTGCACGGTATGAAATCAAATCCGTGCGGAGTTGTACCAACGGGACGGCGGCAATGATGTTCACTTTCCCCAAGGCCGTGCGGACAGTTGGTCAAGATTGGTCAAGGTGAAGAAAAAGAGGTGATGAAAATATAATTCATCCTTAGAAAATAAGTTGTCATTTTTCGGAAAAGACAAGCTTAGAATTGACAACGTTGGTCAGAATAAGAATTATATTTTCGAGGATAAGTTTTTGATATTTTTTGAGATTTTTCAAGTTAGGATTTTGAGGATATGTTCTTGATGAACCGCCAGTTGTACATCGCGACAGTCGGGTACAAAATATCACTCCGACAAATCTTAACTAAATCAAAGATATGCCCCAAGATGGGCACAACCCATAGTTGGGCTGGGTATCGCCATAAAAATTAAAAGGAACTCTACTGAATCCTTCCCAATCTCCTTGCATGCAATGGAGTGCTTAAAAACAAGAGGCAAGACTTGGAGCAGCAATTCAATTGATAAGGACTCGGGGGCTACTATGGAGAGTATTGACCCTGGGTATCCGCAAGACGGGCCAAGTACACCCCTGATAGGGGGTGGGCCAGGCCAGCTACACGAGGACGAGCGACAGCCGAACCCTGAAGAGAAGCCATGCGCTACAAGTCAAGGCTATAGATAGAAGTTGATACCGATATGGTTGTAATATAGCTATAAACGTATCGGCTAAGAAAGGATAGAGATAGGATTCTCAAACTTGTAACCGACTAGGAGGTCCTTGGAAACCCTACTCCTCCACTATAAAAGAGAGGGCAGGGGCCCCTAGATCAGATCATCTAGCCTCATGCGTTTGTAATCTCTCAGATTGCTTTGCAACATATAATTCGATAACACAGGACTAGGGTATTACCTCAACGTCGAGGGCCTAAACCTGTATAATCCCGTGTCTTGTGTTACCATCAAGTTTGGATCTAGCGCATAACCCCATATATTTTATTGCCGACGACACCCCCGGTGAACTACCCGTCTACATCACCATACATGGAGGGCCAAAAGAAACCACTTGCATTTGGGGAAGGTGGTCAGCCACAGAGTTTTCTACTCCTTTTTTTGTCCTTAATTTCCAAGTCAAATTCTTGGAGCAAAAAGATCCAACGAATTAGTCGGGGTTTTGCGTCTTTCTTGGTAAGGATGTTTTTTAGGGCCGCATGGTCCGTATATACTATCACCTTAGTTCCTACCAAATAAGACAGAAATTTCTCAATGGCGAAAACTACAGCTAGAAGTTCCTTCTCCGTGGTGACATAGTTGAGCTACGGGCCAGTTAAGATTTTGCTAGCATATGCAATAGCATAATGCTTCTTATCCTTACACTGGCATAAGACCACTCCTATGGCAAAATCGCGTGCATCACACATGATTTCAAAGGGCAGTTTCCAATTAGTGGTTGAATTACAGGTGCGGAGATTAGAGCCTGTTTCAAGGTTTGAAGGCGACGAGACAGTATTCGTCAAATACGAACGGGGCTTCTTTTGCCAGCAAGTTGGTTAAGGGACGAGTGACTTGGAAAAAATTCTTTATAAATCTTCTATAAAAACCTGCATGACCCAAGAAGCTACGTATTCCTTTAACATTGATTGGTAGCGGCAACCGCTCGATCACTTCTACCTTGGCTCTATCTACCTCAATGCCGCTTTCAGAAACAAGATGGCCTAGGACTATTCCCTCTCTAACCATAAAGTGGCATTTTTCCCCCAGTTTAAAACCAGATCCACTTCTCGGCATCTTTTTAAGACCTTTTCTAGATTTCTCAAGCAATCGTCAAACAAGGTCCAATAGATAGAGAAATCATCCTGAATACCTCCATGATCTTGTCAATCGTGTCGGCAAAAATGGCCATCATTCACCTTAGGAAGGATGCCGGAGCATTGCAAAGCCCAAATGACATGTGTCGATAGGCAAAAGTGCCATAAGGGCAGGTAAAAGTGGTCTTACTCTGGTCATCAAGATGAATAGGAATTTAATGATAACCCGAGTGGCCATCAAGATAACAGAAGAATAAGTCGTTTGCCAGACGTTCTAACATCTCGTCTATGAAAGGGAGCGAAAATGGTCTTTCCTTGTGACTTTGTTAAGCTTTTGGTAGTCTACGCACATACACCATCCAGTGACAGTTTTTGAGAGAGAGACAGGGCATGATCCGAATGGATCCTTGATGCCACAGATTTTGAAACGCAATTAATACCCAGGCTAGGATCGTAAGGAACACCCTCGTCCAAATTCTGGGTTTTCACCGTGCAAAACTTCTTGAGAGGAAATAGTAACTACTTCCTTCAAACTTTCGGCTTCATCGGTCATTTCTCTACTCAGAATGGCATTAAGGGTCAGAAGGTTTTCCTATTGTGCCAGGGTTTCCTAATGAGTCGGGACATTAGGCTTAGGCGTTTGGATATGTCACCTGTCTAATGGTAACATAGAAACATTACCAAAATCATCGAGAATTTCTTTTTCGAAGGGGTGAGATGTTAAAAACGGAATGGGTTTGTTCACCAGCTCAGGGTCTGGGTCCCAGGGAAACCTGGCTTCGGGAGCTTCTCCGACCATAACAGAATCGGCTTGGGTCGGAAGGTTTGACTTGGTAGGACGGTCTAAAGTTTGGAAATTACCTGCAGGATCAAATTCTAGTTCTGAAAGTTCGTCGAAGGCATCTATGAAGGGAGTATTGCCTTGCAATTTGCCCAGGATTTCCTTCCCTTCATTTACGGTATTGTAAATGAAAGATCCTCCGGAGACTATTTTCAAGAACGTGGCATTTGCCGGTTTTAATCCCTCGACGAAGTGTTGCATGAGCATAGGCTCAGGAACACATAAGTCGGGTCCTGAACAGGCCAACTAGGTAAAACGTGCCCAGGCTACACCCACGGTTTCTCCCTTGGACTGTTGGAAGTTCAAAACTTCCTTTCGTAATTCTACAATTTTTGTGAGTGGGAAGAATGCAAAGCAGAATTTACATGGAGTGCTTCCGAACTTCCGTTAAGGCTTCCTACAGTCATTTTGAACCAATTTTTGGCTGCTCCCGTGAGGGAAAATGGAAACAACTTCCATTTCAGCGTTTATTGAGCCATCCCTTAAATTACGATGATAGAACAAAGTTGTTCAAATTCGCAAAGATGGTGATAAGGGTTCTCTCCTACCGATCCGACAAAAGATTTCTCCCGAACCATAGCTATAAGGCTTGGCCGAAACTCAAAGCTAGGTGTATGGATGGGATGTGACGATGGTGGAGGCTCTAGGTACTTGACCTTGAGAGCCGAAAAATGATAGATAGACGTGTCGTCCATATGGAGGTACACGAAGGAGCAAGGCTCAAAACTAGAGCAGCTACCGTTCCCCGGCAACAGCGTCACAAAGCTTGTAGGCGATTCTTATGCCTATTAGAATTAATCCGCAAGCGCACGGATATCACAGTAGTTTTCACCCGGAAGTATTCAAAAGTGTCGACGGTTAGGATATCAACCCAAGTCAACCAAGGTTCTTTAAGAAGGAGATAGGAGACACGCCGAACAAGACGAACAAAAGCGAACAGGGAGACAGGGGTTTTTATCCTGGTTCAGGCCTCTCAGGAGAAATAATAGCCTTACGTCCAGCCTTTCTTTATATCAAAGAGGATTACAAGATGGAACTCAACGAGATTAGCAGGTCTCGGCAAGTAGTATGTGACAATGCGAAATCTCTTGGCCAGGTCCCTCTAAACGCCGTAGGGGCCCTGTTTATATAGTGCCGAACAAACCAACCTACCGAGGGAATATCGGGCCGGGCTAACTACGAGATCGTAACGAACTCATACATGCCAAATATATCCCGAGGCAGATAAAGCATATTCCTAGTCTTGGGGATCATGACTCCTATTC
>SPJY01019435.1:1114790-1148492 GCA_005191435.1 Raddia distichophylla
TTGTTTTGATGATTCCTGTTGATCCGTAAGGAATTTGAACATGGGACTGGATCCATTGGAAAGATCTCGTCGATAGCTTGTCCGTACATACCAAGAACGTCCAAAACGAAATTCATATGACGCCGGGGCATCCGTTTTAAGTTGACTGCGCGGAGATGGCCGAACCTGACTCGGGGACAAATTGGGCTCTCTCTTGGGCCGGCCTTGCAATGACGTGGCTTGTGGGACCAAAGGGTGCCGAAGAGGTGGAAAGGCGTCTTTCTTCAGTATGTCTTCACGTAGTGGAGGCGGCCAGGGTGGTGGCCGAACTTCTGGATAATATCGCGCCTTGTCCAGAGGTCGATGATGCTGACGGAGTGATCGACCTGGCCATGGTGGAGGTCGATGATGCCACGTAGTCGATGATGTCATCATAGATGATGTAGACGATATAGAGGATGCCGTGTAGTGTTGCCAACTTGTTGTAGACGAAGTAGTCGACGAAAATCTTGATGACCAACATATTGACGTAGTGTTGGTCATACCTATGATGGGCATGGTCACATCAGATCCTTCGACGGTGACGAGGGCCATGCGATCGATCAGAGCTGTCCGAGTCATTCCGGGCAGGATGACTGCGCTGCCTGGAGGAGTTGTTGACTTCTCCTAGGGACTTTAAGCCTTCAGCCAGTCGCTCTAGGTTAGAAGCAACAGCATCGCCCATACGGGCGAGATCGACCTGGTTGGTGGATCTAAGGACCGTTGCTACAGCTTCGAGCCGTTCCCGACTCTGATCTAATGGTCCTGGGATCCCTGAAGCATCCGCGTTCTGCCCGACAGGAGCCCGGTCACACGGGGAGTTGACCCGAACAGGAAAAACTTCTGCCGGGAGACTTGGCGTGGGCACGCGAGGGGGATCGTGACGCTGTCGCTTGCACCGATCGCGGAACCGCGCCACGGTCTGATTGATGGAATCGTCGAGGCTGTGGCGAATGACATCTTGCTCGCGAGCAGCCAGCGCGGCCTCATCTTGCTGCCGAGCAGAGTTAATCTGCCCGATCTCGCCGGCCGCCGCATCCCGTGCAGGATCTCCGGAGGTTCCTGCATCGGCCATGTTAATGGTGCGGGGGCCGTGTGAAGGTATGCTAAACGGTGTCATCGTTGTGTTACCACAGGTAGAATCTACCGACATAGCCTTGGATTCCGATAGATCTAAACCGTCGTAAAGATCATCGGTTCCGTAGTCATCGTCAATGACGGGAGTGCGATCTTAGGCTATCTCCGCCATATAGGCAGAGACCTCTGTCCCAGATATGGAAAGTGTTCGAGACCGAACAGATCGATCTGAACTGACAGGGGATGAGACATCCTGTCCTTCTGAGTCGTAACCCTCAGGAAGCATCTCTGTATCGCTGACAGAGTTCGACATGCTCGATCTGCGTAATCCCCACGGTCGGCGCCAACTGTCGACGGTTGGGATATCAACCCAAGTCAACCAAGGTTCTTTAAGAAGGAGATAGGAGACACGCCGAACAAGACGAACAAAAGTGAACAGGGAGACAGGGGTTTTTATCCTGGTTCAGGCCTCTCAGGAGAGATAATAGCCTTACGTCCAGCCTTTCTTTATATCAAAGAGGATTACAAGATGGAACTCAACGAGATTAGCAGGTCTCGACGAGTAGTATGTGACAATGCGAAATCTCTTGGCCATGTCCCTCTAAACACCGTAGGGGCCCTGTTTATATAGTGCCGAACAAACCAACCTACCGAGGGAATATCGGGCCGGGCTAACTACGAGATCGTAACGAACTCATACATGCCAAATATATCCCGAGGCAGATAAGGCATATTTCTAGTCTTGGGGATCACGACTCCTATTCCAATCCGGGGAACCAACGTCCGGGTCTTCACGTAGCCGTGCAGAACTCCTGTTCGAGACGGACTCAAACACGATCCCTTGGCCGTTACGCACCGTGCCAGCCAGGAAGCTGTTCGGCAAGGTACATATGGGCCAGATAGAACCTTCCAGGGAGCTGAGCCCTGGCAGGCTGTTCGATTGGGCCGTCAGGGAGTGGGCCATAACAATGGGCCGTAATTTTATCCCCGACAGAAAGGTATCGATTTCCCACGAAGAAACTACCCGGAAGTATTCGAAAGGTATCGATTTCCCACGAAGAACGAGAAGTGTCTAGTTTCTATGCTTACTTGACCGGATGAATATGGTGGTAATGACGGAAGTGGGATAAGATATTTCAGGTCGAGAGGTTCTAATGAAGGATTCCACTATAGTCAAAGATACAAAACTATCCAACACAAGTTTCTCTGCATCGGAGCTCGACCGATTCACCACCACCCGCTATCAGTTAAGAACACTGGATGGTTATGATCACCCCCGATTGGGTTCGACTGGACTGAGACGGGGATAGCAGGGCTGTCACCACCTACTACCTAACGCTCAACCGTTGAATTAGGTGTCTATCGGGTACTAACTAGTCCAGGCACCACGCCTATACCTAGCAGCACTACGCACCAATTCGTCACTCGATACGTACCCTAGCTAGATAACACAACGATCTAGCACAAGCCAAATACCAACAGAGAAACAATATGTATGAAATAACTTTGCTTTATAATAAAAGGGATAGGATTAAGTGTTACCGATAATAAAGCAGAGTGAACTCACACCCGAGTTCGACTCCGGAGCTCTAGTGGAAGAGTGCCGACATGCCGGCTTCTCCTCAACACTAACTCTCCTCTCTCACCTACTCTACTTTCTATTTGGGCAGCGTAACGCCGCTTTCTTCTTCTTCCTGCACTTCTCCGTACTTTGCAAATGAAGAGATGGAGTCCTTTTATAGTGCACCGAAGCAAATGAGGTAGTGCCACGTACAAGGACACGTGTCATCTTCTCACCAGCCAAAGGGGATCCGAGAGGAGCATCCGAGTGGGACGGCCGGCCAAGGGGGTCGGCCGACCCACCTTCGGTTGATCCCGGCCCTCATTTTCACCTGGGATGCTTCTTTGACTATGTAGATTAATCCCCTACGTCGGTTTTGGAAGTTGGCGCAGGTAAAACCGACTTCATTTTGGGCCCATTGATCCATTTGTGAAGCAACTGCCGCCCTTTGATCAAACAGATGTGCATGGACGGCAGTGGCGGAGCTTGGCCTATGTATAGGGGGGCCAACCTGCTAGCCCAAGCAGTTAAAGCCCAAACATGGCTAATGGGCTGAACTAATAGTACACTGGATTTCATTTTATTGGGGACGCCATGGCCCACATTGGCCCTTGAGAAGCTCCGCCCCTGATGGACGGTGTAGATCACCTCTTGGTGTGTTTCTTGGCCATTCGGGAGAAAACGGAGCCGGTTGGGCGAAAAGGGTCGGTCGGCTGGCCTAGGTGGTCGGTCGACCGACTCATTTGCCTGGTTCAGCTCCGGTTTTTTCCACTTTATTCCTGACGACAAATACTCACGAAAACTTATGGAACTTTGTTAATTTGCATAAATTATATCCATATTCCTTCATCTTAGAGACATGTTGACGGTCGAAAGTATATGAAAATTTGTAAATAGTGACCGTCAACACCATGGCGGTTACTGTCGACACTTCCATCTCAGTGGTTGCCACCGCCGCCTCCGATCCAGGCACCCCCTCCACCAACCATTGCTGCCATGGCAGAGTCGTAGAAAGGTGCAGATCTCCCGCGTGCCACCATGGTGAAGGTAGAGGGCCCAGCCTCTGCACCGAACGGGTAGACAAGTTTTGGCCCTTCCTCCTACGGCACCTCGACTCCAAAGAGCATCCGTCACAGTGGTGCAACGTTGGCGAGGGAAACCTCTCAACAAGGAGCGATAGCGACGAAACCCGGAGGTGCAGGAGGGTCCAAAGAAGATGGTGAAGGCAGTGTCCTTCCTCCTCCATGGCGCGAAGGTTCTCTTGCCATCGTCGATGGCGGGATGCCTAGAGGGCAGCCACTGCCTCCACCATACAATCTTTCGTCACGCACGGCGGTGAAGTAGCTAGAGTTGTCCGGGAATGCCCCCCTGAAGATCGGCGAGGAGGAGTGCATCGGCGAAGGGGCCGACGACGCCCTCGGTGACAGGACAGCAGAAGAAAGGGGCACTGCAACCGGTGTACCCGGTGATCGGCCATCGCTGCCCTTCTCCCAATAGGTACACTGCGCCCCCTACGCCGACCACCTCTTCTCCCCCTTCTTCCTGCCCTTCTGGCCCTTCTGGCCCTGCGGCAGTGAAAGGCTCTTGCCCTCCACCTCGCATGTGCTGCTCCCTTTGATTTGCACGACTATTGATCCAATTCTGCTCTTCTGCCATTTGCTTTGTGGCAATGGCCATCAATGTGGCTGCAGGGATCCTCCACATCGGCGTGTTCGTCAAGCAAGGACGAGAGCAAACCGGATAAGAGTGGTCAAGCAAGGATGGGCTAGAGTGCTAGATGTCAACCTGTGGGGATGTTTTAGTGTGGAAGATCATAACAAGAGGAAGTAACTGGTTCAGAACCATCAAGCCATTTATCATGAAACAAATAGAAAGCTCAAGCTTTTCTGAACAAGGAGTTGAACTTTTTTTAACTGTGTCTGTCTCCGAGAGTTCAGTGTCGTATAGGCACTACAATATTAACTTTCTACTGTTAAGTTCTTCATTTGAAAAACCCTTCTTCATTTGAAAAACCCTTCTGATCCTCTATTTGCACACGTTCCAGTCTTCCAGAAGTATAAATTGTACTACCTCCGTTTTTTTTATTTGATGCCTTTGACTTTTTGACACGCCTTTGACCATTCGTCTTATTTAAATTGTTTTTATAAATATCATTTATTTTGTAGTGATTTGTTTTATCAATAGAGGTACTTTAAATATGTATTATTTTTTTACATCTTTGCACAAAAATTTTGAATAAGACGAATGGTCAAAGACGTACCAAAAAAGTCAAAGGCGTCAAATAAAAAAAAACGGAGGGAGTAATTCCATTCATCTCTGTATGCTGTGTTTTTTCTTTTGAGTCTTCATCCTAACCGCACTGCACTAGTCACGTACTCACGTTCTCTCAAGGTTTCCTTTCCTGAAGGAGATGATACCTGCATGCCTGCGGATACCCGACAGTATTGGTCGCCAAACAACCTTGGTGAAAACACATTGTGCAAAGAGGTGCTACTTGGGTTCACAGCAGGATCCGTGCAGGGGGCATAAGAGTTCGTCCAGCTTCTCTTTTGTAAGTTCGGCAGAGTTCAGCCTCTTTTTTGCATGTTCTCTGCGGTTAGGAACTAATTTTGCAAGGCCACCGACATGAAAAATCTACATCTTGGTTCCGTGTTAGCCCTCCAAGTGTCGTTGGTGTTTTGTGATTGGAGCAATGAAGTAAGCATGGCATGCAGATTTTGCAGTATAGTTTCAATTCAAAGTTTAACGCCAGAGACGAATGTTTGGTAATTGGTTCATTCTAAGACAGGGTGAACGTACTACAGTAGCTTCGTCTTGATTGTTCAGACTTGCGTGCAATGCCTCTTATCCGGTTTGCTTGGTCTAGCACTCTAGCCCATCCTTGCTTGACCACGCTTTGGTCGACTTGATGCGCTACAAAAAAGAAACAGGATTGTTGTCACATAATACAAGATGCATTCAATTTAAATATATATTCTAGTATACCTCAATGGCATCCACGACCTCTCCGATTGGTGGACGGCTTTGGTACGATGTACAGGAACAATCTTTTTGGAGCTTTTCTAATTTCTTCATCCAATTAGTTTTCATCCCCAATAGTGCTTTGATCCCTTTCCTATTCTTCTCATAATCTTCAAGTAGTTTTCCAATGACGATGTTAAACCCAAAGACATCATACTCATATGATGATCGTCCTGATAAATTGAATTATTAGGGGATGGGGAGAGAGGGAGGGAGAAAGACTTCTTCCCAGACTGTAAAATAGCTATTCCAAAGGATTTATACCTCCTTCCGGAGGCCTGTGCACACCGACAGCTTCATCCGCAAAAACAAATTCATCACGTTCTTTAGTGGCCGTCCCGAAATCTCCAAGAATTATACTTCCATCCTGAATAAAAATTATATCAGGAAAGTTAGTTTTTAAAACACAATTTGCAACTATGTTAATATTGTATATTTATCCACCTCTTTTATAAGGTAATCTAGCTTGATGTCTCTGTGGATATATCCAAGGTTGTGCACTGCCTTTATCGCTTTTGCAGAGTTATGCAGAACGTGTAACACTTCTTTACTGCTCTTGACTGTCATTGTTTAAACAGATCTATGATAAGAAAATTATAGTGTTGAATATTTAGAGAAAAAATAAGAGATATATATACCTTTCAATTCAGAAAGGTTCATCATGGCAAGTTCGTATATGATTGCAAAGTATTTGTCACACTCTACATGTCCTAGCATCTTGACCACACGCTCATCATGTATAGCATTGAGTGCACTAATCTCTTGCTGAATTTAAAAGAGAGAATTTAGTCAAATATGGAAACATTTTACATACTGAGACTTAACTGCAACCAAGGAGAAAATTTTAATTAACATTACCTCCCATAAGATTGCATTGCGTTCTTCCTTGTCTTGAGATACCTTAATTGCCACTGTGGGTTGCAGCATTGGATAAAGTGTTGTGTCAACCACACCCTTATAGACTGTGCTAAGTTCTCCACTATCAGATATCACACTTTCAAAACTAAAATTGTTGGTGAAAACTTTGATGTCTTCATGATTGAGTTTCTCCAAGCTAGTATCCAGCGATAAGTCTGCAACAGAAATGAATAAACCGATTACAATGTACAAGCAATTCTTTGCAAAAATCAGTACGTCTTCTTACTCTAGTATGATTAACATAACAAACTAGCAGTGCTGAAGAATTATGATTCACATTCTGCTAAATGTTCACAAAAAATTGTGTGCATTACTTGATCTTAAATGTCAAGAGTGATGCACATTACAGCTAGAAGCAATTTCAATTCTTCCACATTATGCTAATACTCTTGATAAATTGATTAATTCCAAATTGCACACTTCTTTATGCAAATTCAAACATGAGGCATTCACATTAAGGTTTCTGCGGCATAGAAAGTACACTAATTCTACACCACCGGCAATGGTCAATAGTCATCAAATTAGTGTCTATCTATCTATCTATCTATCTATCTATCTATCTATCTATCTATCTATCTATCTTGGTGTATCAATCCCCATTAATATATGTGACATAGCCATTTATATGAACATAATGCCAAGGCTCATGTAAGAGCAGTAAGTAACCAGATTTTTTTGAGGAAAAGCTGTATTATTGCTAATATGCATGAACAGATGATTACATAACGGTTAGTTTAGAGCCACAAGATATTTGCATCCGATGTTCAATGTTATCTACCGTTCTCTGAAGGGAAGAACCAGAAGGAATCACCAGCTTCGTAATCAACCGGCACAACAGTCTTTTGCACATAATTGATCTCTCCTGGTACCAAAGCCAATCTCAACTCTGTCCATGCCCACGCATTGCCTGCTGCAGCACCACCAGACCCACCCCATATATCCGTACCGATTGCAACTGATGGTTGGTGCACGACCACCAACATGGTGCTGGCACCTGACCCAATAGAGGGCACGGCCGACGGCTGCACTGCCGCCGAACACTCACGGCCCAGCAGAAGCAGGTGCCCGTACACCCAGTTACAGTCCCCTATCCATTGACGGCTGTTCCAATCCAACTTTAAGACCAGGGCCGTTCCTAATGTTTTAAGAGCCCTAGGGCGAGACTAAAATATATCATTTTAAATTTAATTTTATATTTTAATTTCTAATTACTTAATACATTAAATATTTTTGTGTTTAAGAACTATTCTCTTAGCTAGCGAATCATAAATTAATAATGAACTAAACATCTGTAAATGACATGGCTTGATTGGGAGACTCATTATTACAAATGACTACTATATTATAGATTTAATAATATAACAAAATATTTATAGATCTTTTGTATCTAGCCTACTCCTTTTCTCAAGCACACTGACCATGTACTTAACCTATCTATACATGGTCATTCACAGACTTATAAAAGATACTCTAAAGCACATCAATTTATAAATGTGTTAACAATATTGGATTATTGCCACATTGTAAAATCTAGTTCATCCGTATACAAATATCTCCTAAAATATCTATATTCTATGTAGTTCTTAAAATTGTTATAAAAGAATATATCTAATAGTCATTATTCATTGTGTGGATTACTAAAATATCTATGTATAGACATACTTTTTATACAAATAATGCAACCGAATCATGGATGATCAGCTTGTGTCGGTGATAGGAGAATCGAGGTATGGAGGGGCGAGACGTGGATGTGTTCGGTCTTTGTCATGCTCCATCTAGATGTTGCTATGGCTAATAACTTGCACACGTACCACTTAGGTGACTCACCATGGCATCGAAAGCACATGGGCCTAGGATCCTAGGAAACGAGAGAATTGTATCAAGATGAAACCTAATAATATTATACCTTGGCTGAAGCGCAACACTGTCCTGCCCTAATGTTGTAGTGACATCGTTACACAAATCAAACTACTCATTGCTCAACTGCTCACAATCGAAAACCACATCTCGATGGTCACTACAATTCAGAAGCCCTCGTCATGTCAATTTATTGTTGATCCTACGAGCCAATAACACCTCGTATTCTTTGGCGAAGCCAAAGCCTTAGGTGGTTAGGCCGCTTTATACAACCATTATATCTATCTTCTTTCTGCTAAGTAATGCATGCCTTTATAGAAAATGAAATGGTAGTGGACTCACTAGCTCACAACGACTAAGTACTATGTTGTTATGACTAATTGGCTAGCGACTAGGCCAATTTAACGGACTATTTTTGGTTGATCTATGAGCTCCCTAGTACTCCCTCCTGTCATAAATATTTGGCGTTGGAGATGCATGGTGGCCAATGTTTAAAACTTGAGTTATGAATACCTTTTAAAATTTTAGATTAGCTACATACAAATAATATGTAGATTCATTTCGAAAAGTACTTCAACAATATTATAATTTTTATGGATTTCATAGATAAACTATAATGATAACTAGTGACTTTGCTTTGTAAACTAAAAAGTTTAAACCACAAATATTTGTTACTAATAGAAGTACTTACTAATACCTACTAACTATATGGGTTGGGGTCTCCAAAATTGGGGGTTCTTGGTGGTCGCACCAAGTGCCCCCCTATCTGGACCGGCCCTGATTAGGTCGTATCATTTAGTCCGTTCTTCTTTGTTTGTGCTGTCAGTTTTATTATTGTTTTATGCATGACTCACTGCTGATTGAAAAGGTTCAATCTTGGAGGACGCTCGGCTCTCACGACTCACGAGTAGTGTTACTTGGATTAGCTTTTTTTTTAAGTGATCAGCTGATATTGATCTCTTGGTTACAACTGTTTTCTTGTGTTCCCGTCTATCTTCCTTCAACTATTCCGGGCGTTCAATGAGGGCTTCCTACCACACTCTTACCCGTTACGACTCAACATGTGCTGTTTTCTTGGCCTTTTTGGCGTCATCAGTGAGTCATGGCGTCATTGGTGAGTCATGGCGCGAGCGGCAGTTTGGACTTTTCTCATCGGTGTGCCCAGGAGATAAGATTTTTCCTGACACGATAAGATATCTATTTTTCCTTCGGTCTTTATCAGCGCCGTGGAAAAACTACATGTACGCTTAAGAGCTTAAGGTAAATAATATTGTTTAGAATGACTGAATAATGGAATAATCTAGCAGTTAACCGGATGGCACTTTGGAGAGTTCCTGCACGGTGATGGAGTGAGTAGTCATGCCGTACGTCTCTACATGGAATCGACGCTGTTTCCCGCACTACTGTGGAAATAATTTGTCAAATTTAATCCTCTTCTTGGTAAATAACTAACTAGACATTTATGCATCCTCGAAATTGGTCAGATCATGAATGAAATGACGGATACTTCTGCCGCGGTGCCAGCAAATTTATTGCTAAGAGCATCGTCAGCAGGATTTCCCCATATTTCGTTCTCTATATCCCTTTTCGAAAGTACTATTTGTTCCCTATATTTCTATCATCTCTAGAGTCTATATATCTAAAGACTGAGATAGAGACTGTCGAATCGTTATAGAGATTGAGACTGTCCACAATAGTATTTTAGGAAACTTTTAAGAAACCTGCTGGCGATGCACTAATTTGTTTTCCAAAATTGTAGACTAAGAGCATTGCCAGCTGGATCTCTATATTTCGTTCTCTATATCCCTTCTCTAAATCACTATTCGTTCCCTATATTTCCATCATCTCTAGCGTAGTCTCTAGCCTTAAAAAGATATATAGATTCTCTAGAGAGTCTCTAAATATAGAGACGCTGGAGAGAGTCTCCAAATTTAGAGACTGAGATAGAGACTCTGCTGAAACATTATAGAGACTAAGATTGCCCGTAATAGTGTTTTAGAAATCTTTTAGAGAATCTGATGGCAATGCTCTAATAACATGGAAAAAAGAGAAATGGTGTCTTTGTGAACACCAAACCTTACTCGTCCTGGTACCAAGTCTAGCTTCTCAACACCTTTTCTGCATAATTGTTTTGTTCTTGAAAATTTTCCATATCTCACGCCCCCTACTGATCGGAGTTCCACTGAACAAATCCACCACATATTTAAATTTACGTTTTTGCTAGTGGGCAGTTGCCTGCGCTTGCCTACGGGCCGCACTGACGACTGGGCCCGGGGGGTCATTGTGGGGGGGCAGGCGATGTTTCACCATGTCATGTCTGAAGATGTTTGCATTTTGTTTGGCTCAAGATTTTGGCATTGTATTTTTTGGTTGAAACAAATTGAAAAATTATAATCCGAAAATGTTGTGATCCAGCGAGAGAGCTCTTGGAGAGTCGAAAAATATAGAGTAAATTGCATGTTTGCCCCTTGAAGTTGGACAGGAATCTCACTTAGCCCTCTTAACTCTATTTTGTCCGTTGCAGCCCCTGGAAGATGGATTTGTTTGCATGTGTGCCCCCGTGCAGCCGTGAGATGCTTGGTTGGCAGTTGAGCTGGCCAGTGCAGCACATGTGGAGCTCAGATGGACTGCTGTGGCCACATTTTGGTTCTTTTTGTACTATATTTTTTTGGGGTTAGTGCTAACTACTCACCATGAGTTGATGTATGAAAGTGACGTGCTATTTAAGATGACATGCAAATTATGTACTATCGGTATGATACAAAAATTGATTAGGAATCCTTCTCAAGAGAATCTAAAATTGAAACTTTTGACAATGCATCACCAGCACTAGCAATCTTAAACCAGATCAACATTTCAGCTTGGCTTCACAAAGCATGACCAACATTACATTGCATATATCTTAAACCAGTCAAGCAATCATGTTTTGCTAACAAAAGATGTCATCCACCATGTCCAGCATGGCTTCACCGTTCTAAGCAACAAGTTTTGCTTACAAACTATGCCATCCACCTAACATTAGTCAAGCTAAGCAACAAGTTTTGCTTACAAAATATGACATCCACTTTACATGGGTCAAGCTAAAGCTAAAGCATTTCAGTTTTGACTTTACAAAATATGACCAGCACCATGGGACAATCATTTGTTATCTCTTGCTCCAGGCTCTCTTGCCCTCTTCCTTTGAATTGCTTGCTTACCTACTTTGGCTGCAGTGGTATGCCTTCCTGGGACCTGAAGCATTGAGTTGGTGATGAATGCATTATTTGGAAGGGGTTTGGTAGTGCTCTGTTGGCTAAAAGATGAACCGGGAATCTGTGTCAACTCTCCTCCGGTGGCCTGTTGAAGTGACATGGGAAACATAGTAAATAAAACAGATATGAATGTAGTAAGTAAAGAAGAGTGAGATCAAGCAGGAAACACAGTAAAAAAATAGATGTAACCCCCGTAGCATAGACCATGTGTCCACCTCACATCGATCAAACCATGCAACCTTATTGTCATTATACATCTTAGCATCTGACCCACAAATGTAACCCCCGTAGTGTAGTTCTACTGAAAAAAGGTCCCTTGTTGCCCCTACATTAACAAAAAAAAAAATATCCTTATCACTAATCTAGTCACGCATCTCAATCCCTACAGATCAAATACACCTACAAAGAACTGACGCACTGACATGAACTGACGCAAAGATAGAGAAGAAAGCGACATGCTTTCACCGTAGTCAGGATGTGGTCCCTTGACATTGCGTCGAACGGGGCCTATGGAATGACGTCCTCGCCGCTTGCCACCACCGTGACGAGTCCTCGTCGCCGGCCACCCCGCGACGTCCTTGCCGCCGGCCACCACCTTGGAGATGGCCGCGCGCGGTGACCCAGATACGGGCTAACCCTAGCAAGCGGAGGAAACAGTACGGATTGAAAGGGGATCGGTGTCTTTGGGCTGTACAGATGCCTCTAATACCAGCGGGGTATTTTCTTCATATCACTTCCCACGACCGCACTGTGAGGGGATAGGGCTGCACTGATCCATCTAAGCTCCACATGTGTTGTGCACTGGCCAGCTCAGCTGCCAACCGAGCATCTCACGACTGCTTGGACGGCACGGGGCACACCTACAAACGAATCCATCTTCCAGGTGCTGCAGCGGACAAAATAGAGTTAAGGGGGCTAAGTGAGATTTCAGTCCAACTTTAAGGGGCAAACATGCAATTTACTCAAAATATATTTTAGAAACTTTGAGAAGAACCACTTAATACCCCACAAAAATGACTACAAACTATACATTGTTTGACTTTCAAAAAAAAAAATTTCAATGTAGCTATTAATTTTAATCTAAGCCGTAAAGAACAATACCTTTATGTAATCACAATAACAACCGCATGCTGACAACCCCATTAATCCTTCTGTGGATCCAGAATTCCAGACCTTACCGACATCCTGTTTTTATACGAGATCGATCATTTCCTTTCTTGGCACATTCACCACCATTGAAAAGAACTTAAGTCTCCTACCATATCTGACTTTAGTGCGCTAATTCTACCTGCAGATGGGACACGTGGACTGTTGCCGGGAATTCTTCAGAGGTTCAGCACCGCAGCAGCAGTAGAGGAGCCCATCTCGCCCCCAGTACAAGTGAACTACACAAAGCTCCTCATCAATGGCAACTTCGTTGATTCTGCATCCGGTACATTTCTTCAGCTCAACTACTAACGAGTCTTGATTCTAGTCCACCATTCACAATGTGTCTTTGTATCTCATCAGGCAAGACCTTCCCAACCCTGGACCCTCGTACCGGGGAGGTGATCGCCCATGTAGCTGAAGGCGATGCGGAGGACATCAACCGCGCGGTTCTTGCGGCCCGCAAGGCGTTTGATGAAGGGCCATGGCCGAAGATGACTGCCTATGTAAACACTGAAGCTTGGCACTTCTGCTTCTGTTGCGTTGTATGTTCCCATGTCATGCTCATGGACAGCTGAATTCTACCTCTGCAGGAGAGGTCCCGGGTTCTGTTGCGATTTGCGGACTTGATCGAGAAGCACAATGACGAGCTTGCTGCATTGGAGACATGGGACAACGGGAAGCCATACAAGCAAGCTGCCCACATCGAGGTGCCCATGGTTGCCCGACTCATGCGGTAATTTTTTTATGTAATTTTTTTTATGTCCCTTTGCATTAAACTATTTGTTTTTAAATTTTTCCCCATATTTTGAACCGTGTTTGGAAAAGAATAAAAGAAAGTCATGGAAAAGATGAAAATAATTTTAAGTAATAATCTATTTTTTGTTTAAGTTTTGAAGTCTCTTGACATGTGTTTTTCAATTTTTTTCCCATATTTTGAAAGAAGAAAAGAATTTTAAAATGAAGATCTAATTTTTTTATGTAATTTTTTTATGTCCTTTGACATTAAACTATTTGTTTTTAAATTTTTCCCTATATTTTGAACCGTGTTTGGAAAAGAATAAAAAGAAAGTCATGGAAAAGATGAAAATAATTTTAAATAATAATCTATTTTTTGTTTAATCTCTTGACATGAAACTTGTTTTCCAATTTTTTTCAGTTTTTAACCGGCCATGCAAAAGAAGGAAAAAAGGTCATGGAAAAGATGGAAAGAGTTTGAAAATAATATCCTAATTTATTTTGAAGCCCATTGCCAGGGAACTATTTTTTCTTTGAGTTTTCTAATCAGTTGTGTAAAAGAGGGAAAAAGAAGGTAAACTATTTGTTTTGCTATTTTTTTTCCATATTTTGAATCGTGTTTGGAAAAGAACAAAAAGAAAGTCATGGAAAAGATGGAAATTATTTTAAATAATAATCTTTTTTTTGTTTAAGTTTTGAAGTTTCTTAACATGAAACGATTTTTTTAATTTTTTCCAGATTTTTAATCGGCCATGCAAAAGAAGGGAAAAAAAGGTCTTTAAATAATAATCGTTTTCCAGATTTTTAACCGTCTATGCAAAAGAAGGGAAAAGGTCTTTAAATAATAATCATGAACAATGAGGTGAGCAGTAAATTTAAATAACAAACGTGCACAGTGCGGGAACTGAGCAGTTAATTTAAACAATAAACGTGAATAGTGCAAAGAAGGGAAAAGGTCTTTAAATAATAATCGTGAACAGTGAGGTGAGCAGTAAATTTAAATAACAAACGTGCACAGTGCGGGAACTGAGCAGTTAATTTAAACAATAAACGTGAGCAGTTCGGTGAACAGTGGGTGCGTACGTGCACAGTGCGGCAAACAGTGTAACAGTAACCGCCTGCGTGGAGTCGGGAGAAGCAAAACGAAAACGCGCAAACGAAAACGTGCGTACACGCGTCAAATGGAGAGGCTAGGTATACACTCATATTAGTATAGATAGATGGGTTCCTTCTATAGTTCCATGCAGTACATAAATGCACATCTGTCTGTAACCCTGCACCAGCATAAATGATTTGTCTTGTTTTCAATAGTCTGCAAGGACCAGTGTTTTTATGTTCCCTGCATGTTTTCTGAGAGTTCATTAGAACTGATTATATATCCTCCTTACGTGATTAAATAGGCCGGACTCCCTGACTCCTGAGGGTGCCCTCAACGTGGTATCTGGTTTTGGTCCTACTGCTGGTGCTTCTCTTGCTAGCCACATGGATGTTGACAAGGTAAAAAACTTATGCTTCCTTATAAGTTCTTGTATTATTGAGAATTGCCAGAAAAATTACCTGTATGCTCGTTTCGTTATCCTAATATTTAATCCAACTTTACCCTGATAAACGTATAATCATTTCTGTGAAGCTTGCATTCACGGGATCCACCGATACTGGCAAAATTGTTCTTGAGTTGGCTGCAAGGAGCAATCTTAAGCCAGTTACACTGGAGCTAGGAGGCAAGTCTCCTCTTATCATCATGGATGATGCCGATGTTGACCATGCTGTTGAGCTTGCACATTTTGCTCTGTTCTTTAACCAGGTACTCATTGATAATTATTTCAAAATAAGCATGATTATTCGGTTGAGGTCAGTTTTTTACCTATATAAACGGTTTTCTTGTGTAACGAACTTGTTAGGGACAATGCTGCTGTGCTGGGTCTCGTACGTTTGTACACGAGCGTGTCTACGACGAGTTTGTGGAGAAGGCCAAAGCACGTGCTTTGAAGCGTGTAGTTGGTGACCCATTCAAGAAAGGTGTTGAGCAGGGTCCTCAGGTACATATTTTTCCCTAATCATGGTGTTTGCCGGCCAGCAATCACGACAGAAACAGTTAGTGTAATAGAACTCATTCAAGTATCACATATTTTAGTGTTAGCAATCACATAGCTCAATAGAATCTTGTGAGCTTCACATTTTTCTTGTGTTAGAAGGTTAATATCACCATTGCAAGTTCCACATCTAGAAAAAAGTTCAACGGTGCATTAGGATGAATATTGATATATGAATGCATGATCTTGACCATGCAAATCCTGTTTGCTTCTAGATTGATGATGAGCAATTCAACAAGATCCTGCGCTACATTAAGACAGGTGTTGGCAGTGGAGCCACCCTCGTGACAGGTGGTGAGAAGTCGGGCGACAAAGGTTTCTACATCCAGCCAACAATTTTCTCAGATGCGCAAGTGAGCTCTGACTGCATCATTGTATATCAGCACAAAGTCTTCCTTCCAACTGCTGGAGCATATTCTCAATATTCTTTCTATTGTTATTTCAGGATGGCATGAAGATTACTCAAGAGGAAATATTTGGGCCTGTTCAATCAATCCTCAAGTTCAAGTGAGTACCACATTCTTGTTGATATTTCTTGAATCTGAAGTCTGAACAGTAGCCAAGTAACAAACAACATTGCAAAGCTTCAGATAATAACAGGATTATAACTAACTTGAGAAATTTTACGGTACACATAAATGAATGCGAACCATTCATTTCTCTCAACCTAACGGTTCAGATTAATCTTGATTTTTTCATACTACCGTGGTAGCATGCATACTACAATGCTAATATGTTTTTGTGTGGAAGGCCCTCTGAATGAATGGTCATACTTGAATGATATTACCGCTCTATTGCATTTGCCAATGTATGCCATAAAAGAGCTCTATAACTTTGGATGTTCCAACAGCGATGTCAACGAGGTCATCAAGAGAGCGAATGCAAGCCGCTACGGGTTGGCTGCTGGTGTTTTCACCAACAACCTAAACACGGCCAACACCCTGACGCGCGCGCTTAGAGCCGGGACCGTCTGGGTGAATTGCTTCGACGTCTTCGATGCCGCGATCCCCTTCGGTGGCTACAAGATGAGTGGCATCGGGAGGGAGAAGGGCATTGACAGCCTCAAGAACTACCTGCAGATCAAGGCGGTCGTCACCCCGCTGAAGAACCCCGCATGGCTGTAAGCATGCATGTGATCAATCTGGACATGGAATTTTGGAGGAGGGCCATCCCTTCCTACACACCGAAAAACAATGTGAAATCACGGTAATTTGGATGAGAAGATGACGACGAAGAGCAACTCTAATAAGCTTTCCCGTAGCATGCATGGGTCGTCGCTATACGTGTCTCCGATAAGCCTCATGGGTGCTGCTCTACCTTGTGTAATTTGGTTCCCTTCCTACACACCAAAAAACAATGTGAAATCGCGGTAATTTGGATGAGAAGATGACGACGAAGAGCAACTCTAATAAGCTTTCCCGTAGCATGCATGGGTCGTCGCTATACGTGTCTCCGATAAGCCTCATGGGTGCTGCTCTACCTTGTGTAATTTGGTTTCCTTTCTCGCACTGCGACCAGACTGATTGTAGTGATGGATATATTTTGTTAGAATAATTATGGGTTAGCCCATTTAATTATTTTAATAGAAATTCCAAGAGGCCCATTTAATACTAGAAGTTATGAAAACGGTTTAGTACCGTACGGGAAATTGGGAGGAGAATATCTCAACTTAAATAGTTGGATTGTGGTTCTCCCAATTAGAAAAGTGAGAAAAGAGAAAGGCAGGGCCACACGCGTGCGCGCCGATCCGTGGCGTAAGCGTGACGTGCACGGGCGCGGAATTCGGAAGGTTTTGCCAGTTTGGATGGGCGCGGAATTCGAAAGGTTTTGCCAGTTTGGATGGCTACCTTATTTACTGGTAATTGCTAAAAGATTCCTTAATGGCTCATGGGATGCCTGATGACGTCCGTTACCGATCTAATGGCAATTGATGGCCAGTCGTAACTCCCGAACGTTAGCCAGAGCCGTAACTCTCGAACGTTTTCGCCGGGCGATCTCTCCCTGAGCACGGGCGACCTCACCCCGAGCACGTTTTCGCCGGGCAATCTCTCCCTGAGCACGGGCGACCTCACCCCGAGCACGGGCGACCCCTCCCCGTCATCGGCGATCACTCGGCGAGTACCGGCGACCCCTCGGCCAGAGCCGTTGCTCTTCGCCTCCTCTCGCGCTGGCTATAAAAGAAGAGTCGCACCTTTCCTTTTAATAGAGAGAAGGATTCAGTTCTCTCTCCCGCACCTTTTAAACTCCACAACTTCCTTCTGCTGTGCTGCACTTTCTTGTCTTCCCCGCCTCTGTTTCCTTGCGCGCACAAGGAGCGGAGGGAGCAGGCCTCCAGAACCTCGTCCTTCTCGAGATCCTGCTCGGGATAGAAGGCCGATAAGGTTTTTGGGAAGCGACTACGCGACTGCTCGAGTTTCCCTGCTGGTTCGGCTTCATCTACACAGCATCGACGTTCGACTGCACCAACCTCTCCACTGCATCAACGGCATCTCTGCACCAACTTGTGATCGTCTACACCGACTGTCATGGCGAACAACAATGAACAAGTCATTGTTCCGCCTGCGCCTGTGCCCGTGGTAGCACCGGCTCAAGGGTATATTCACTTATACCATGCCTTTATTTGGTTATTTTCTTGTTCATTAGCCTTTGGGTATGAGATAGATAATTCGTTATTATCGAGTACCTTTGGTTATGAATTTGAAATATGCAATTGGTTAATCATGATTTATATAATTTTTTGGATTAAAATATTGAGAAAATTCCTAATATGAGTTCGCATGGAAAGGCATCACGAGTCATACTGAAGGTTAGTTGCGTTGAACTAACTTTGAAGCCACGGATAGCAACTGCTTGTAAAAAAAGGGAGAATGATTTCTGTCCTTAGCCATTCCCAAACATATCCTAAAATTTTACGGATACCCACATCAGCCATATAATGGACGATGCACTGCTAATAATATTCTCACCCACATGAGGGTTGACAGGGAGTACACTAGAGGCCCTAATTATATTTGGTTATTTACTAAAATCCCCTTTTGGGGGAGAGGGGTAGATTGGTAAGTGTGGATGATTTAGACCATGTTCTTTTTAGCGTATCGTTGTGTTGCCGTATTACTGTAGCAAATTTGACAGCCATCGAAAGAGGTCTAAAGATTATAAAAAAAATAATTAAAAAATAGTTTTAGGATCCTAAAGATGACTACTACAAGTGACGAAAAAATCATTACAAATTATCACAACATATAGGCTATATAAAAATAATAAAATTTGCTACAGTAATACACAATGATACGTAATGCTGAAAAGAACGAGGCCTTAGCAGATATAATTGGGGGCATGTATGGTTAGGTTTCATTTGTGTATTTGTCGGAATTTGGTATATCTTAACCAAACCCTTCGCATGGGCTCGCCGTGCATTTGTATGGTCTGGAGAAGCTTACTCATTTTATAGTTTAGACGCTTTATTTGCCTTTGGTTTTTATCGCTTGTTGTTTTGTCTGGTTCAATAATATGGCTTATCCGTGTGAGTTTTACGGACCCACCAAACCAGAAGTTTCTCAAAGTCAAGCATTTACTTTTCTAATTAGAGACCAGCGTCTTAGAGATAATGTGGGATCCGCCCAAGGACCGCCTTTTTTTCGCCAATATTTATGTTGGAGTGAATGTACTTGGCAAATTTGCGAGAAATCGATTTCGAATATACTTATAATGATTATGGTTAGACATTAAGCTGCAATAGGCACGAAAAGATTGAGTTGGAGCCAGATTCTATAATCATAAGCCCTATATAAAAGGATACCCTGCTGTAATTCATGTCAACATAGTTGTAACATAATGTATGGGGGAGTCCTTCGGTACACCCAGTAAGGCACTCTCCCCCCTAGGGGGTGAGATTGATAGCAGTAAAAAAACTCCTATTTTTTTTATTACATGAAGTACACATTTGAGTATTTGACATTCCACTCAAGATTGGACGAACCAACGGCTCATACGGCTGCTGCCTGCTAGCTCTGGCTGGAGCTGCTCAGCCACTCTCTCGGCTTCCGCGGCAGCCCGGCTTGCCCGTAGCCTCATGACGTACTCCAGCGCTTTGTCCAACCCCGGCACCGCCATCTTGGCCTCCCCCGTCTCTCCGAACCGCTCCGCCCACGCCGCCAAGAGCGGGGTCTTGCTCGCGTCGATGAGCGGCGCCACACCGAAAATCTCGGGCAGCGCCTCGAGCCAGAGCACATGGCTCCCGAGCGCGAGGTCGAGGTACCCGACGGAGTCGCCGGAGAAGAAGGCCTTCCCGTTGGAGCACTGGGCGAAGGCCTCCTCTAGCTTTCCGATCACCGCGAGCGTCTCCTCTACCTTGTGTGATTTGGTTTCCTTTCTCGCACTGCAACCAGACTGATTGTAGTGATGGATATGTTTATTACGAAATACCGCGTGTTGGTCTGTGCCAAATGCCAACTCGATCTTCCGGTCTCGTTCTATCTGAGAGTAAGTAAATCTGCTGGTCTTTCGTTCTCTGTTAAATTGCGATCACAAGCAGATCTCTGAAGCTGAGGCACCTTGACTAGAATGCTAATTGAAGCGGTCGCTCAGCGAGCCTACGTTCACAATATGGTCTTACAACCACCGATTCAGCTAGCGAGAAACCTTTTCAGTAGGGCAAAGGCGAGCGCGTGAGCTCCCTCACGCTCCCACCCGAGAGCAACCCCTACCTTTATCCTACACACACACCCGGCCAGCTCCGCCACTATCACTAGCGTCGACTCCGTCGAGATGGAGGAACTAGCGGCACCCCCTCCCCTCTTCCCTTCTTCTTCCCTCCTCCTCTTTCTCACCGCCAACGTGGAGATCGGATCCACCGGCGAGGAGGCCGGATCCGGTGGCAGGAATGCCAAATCTGGTGTTCCTGGCGGTGTTGGCGGCTCCTATGGTGGTCGTGGCATGGTGGCGCTGCGGTTGGAGCTCCACATGGTGTTGCTCGGGTGGGGCGACGAGTGGGTGGTGTCTTGCTCCGTGACAACGCTGCCACCTGGTGGTGGCGGTGAAGTGGAGGTTATCCCGATACAAAAAAAAAAGGTCATTTCCTCAAAAAAATTCGAATTGTGAGAGGGGATTAAAATGCAATTTACGTTCCAAATTGCTACCTCTTCCCTTGATGAAATTCCATTCCCATTAGAATATTGATTGACAGACATGAATAGGATCCAACCTTATTCCATGCTATTTTCATAAGATTCCTCTTTCTTATTCTTAATGGTAAGAGACTATGATCCAACCACTCGATATAACGATCTATTAGATCGCGTCCTTAGACACCGCGATGCAATCATATCCCACCTTAACTGGGTATGTATATTTTTAGGTTTTCATAGTTTTGTCTTAGATCCGGTGTGTAGAGGACCTACCCCTCCTTCTTTCCTCTTCTTTTTTGTCCCTCCACTTTGGTTGGGTTCGCAACCGCACCAGTGTCGTGGCGGCGCGGCAAGTGGCGCGGTTTCGGGCCAGTTCTAGGGGTTTGTGGTTGGCGTCGGTGATGGGAGGCTGGCTCTTAGGGATTCCTCTCTTTGGACGAAAGCCCACCCATCTTTTTGACGGCCAACAATGGTGACAGTTTTGAGTGCTGCTGCCCTTCTTGGAGGCTTTGTCATGGAGACCACCCGGCGCGAAAGCTCTGCCCGCTTGAGCCGATAATAACGATGCATGTGGGCGTCGTTCCCCTTCCTAGAGGCATCACCATGGGTATTCCTTACCCAAGGCCTCTTTGTTGGTGAGTAGAGCAAGTGCACTAGTTGGAGTTGCCTCGTCGTCCCCCTCTTCTTTGACGGCAAGGTTCATCCTCCACCTGGGTGCAGTAGCAGCAAATCCTGTCCTAGCGGCACAGATCGTTGATCACTGATTCCGGAATTATGAGACCGTGAGGCCGTGAGGGTCGGCGACTCGGCGAGACGGCGACCTCCGCGAGACGCCGAGACCGCGACTGGGAGTGGGCGGCCGAGGCGCTGAGCCGCCGAGGCAGTGTCGCCGTGTCGGCGTTGGCGTGTCGCATGAGCGTGTTGCGTGACTCGCGTGCGGCGTGCGTAGGGCAGTCAGGGACTGGCGAGTCGCGACCTTGCGTGCGGGTGCGGCTGTGGAGGAGTAGAGGACCGAGACCGAGGCATACAGATACAAGCTACAGGCCTACGCTGCATACCTGGGCTGGGGGCCCATGACATTGGGGGCCCGGGGCAGCCGCCCACGCTGCCCCCCTCAGGGCCGGCCCTGCCTGGGTGCAGTAGCAGCAAATCCTGTCCTAGCGCGTGTGGCACAGTCGAAGCAGCGTCAAGCCCCCTTCTCTTGCGGCGGCGCAAACCGCCCTTCTCCAGGTTGTCTGCGGCAGCTATCCTCATCGCGAGTCATGCACGGGTCTCATTGTTGTCCCACTAGTCTGCGGCGACGACGCTATTCCTTCTGTGCGTTGCGGTGTGCTCAGCTTGTTTTTCTCTTCCCTCGGAGACGATGGTTCACCCCTAGGTGGTTGGTAGCAGTGTTGGCTGGAGTTGTGGCCGATGGTTGTAGACCTGTGCTTTGTGGTGCCGCGAGGCTGCTTATTCGCCTTGCGGGTCTAGTGTCCGGCCTCCGGCCATGGTGGCAGCGGTTGCGCTGCATTTGTACCTCCATGCTTTTGCGTGGGTTTTTCCAATTTTTTACTCCTGCTTAATGAAATTGACCGGCAGTTCTCCTGTCCCTCCTGCTTAATGGTCTTGGAGCAACTCCAATGGTGTCGTCACCTGGCTATAAGGATGCCAGCATCAACAATTTCCCTAGGTGAAGGAAAGAGAGAGCTGGCGCTGGCTAGGGTTAAAACGGGTAATACCCGATCTGTATGCGCAACGCAACGAATGTGGGTATTTTTTTCTTTGGATACAGATTCCAGTACAACCCGGATAAATTGACTCTAGGTTGGATACGGAACCAAAAATACCCACAAAATATTCTGTAAAACGGGTATCAGACAACGGATTCAGATTTTTTTTTTTTGACATGGGTTCGGGTATTGTCCGGATAAATTTGTCTCGGGCAAACGGAAATACCCGCCGGTAATTTGTTCAAACTGGATACCCGGATCAAAAAAATCGCCCAATGGCCTATCCACCCAGCCCAAAATCAAATAGCTAGCAATGGCCCAATTCTGTGGTAGCTAGGCAGCTAACTACTGGCCAGCAGCAGCCTAACTGGCTGGTAGCTAATAGCCCGAAAGGAGCCCAGGTGGTTTTCCTTTTTCCGAAGAGAAGATTTATTCCAACGAAAGAAAATGGTACAAAATAGTAGGTAGCTCGAAAAAATATCTATAATTTCAGGAAAATGTGTAGAACCAAAATATATATAATTAAAGTAAGTATTTATGTGCAATATTTAGAAGTAAAATATAGTTTTGGTTTCATATCCTGGCCCCTACGTAAGAGGGCACTCTCGGTTTAACCTCCAACGATTAAAGCAGCGTCATAGGTGCATTGGGGTCGCATTTGACCTATGGCCATGACCCCAGGTTGTCCGTATGCTCTATGTTGCATTGTTGGGAAGAAGTATCCACAATTTTTGCCCCATAGATGTTGGCGAGAGCCGAATTGCGTTGTCAAACATCATGCCTATGTTGTCGTTCCAAGATCGCATTTGTCGATTTCTAACAATGACGACAGCGCCCAAGCCGACATGCGGCTCCCATGTCATGCCCAAGCTGCATCCATCTTGGGGATGAAATGACATGGAGTTGAGTGTAGGGCATGAGGGCAGTGTGGCAATGTGTCGAGGCTTCGATTGACATTGGGAAGCCTTGCCAACCATTGGGAAGTGCCGGCGATACATGCCCGTCAATGATGAGAACGACCACACTAACACGAAAAGTGTTCTATGAAATGATTTCACTTCGATGCAATGTGAAAAGATGTAACCAAACACTCTCCTTCGAATCAAGCTTTAGTGATGCTGGACAACCAAACACATCCTTTAGATTGATTTAATCTAGTTTCCAACAGCCCTGTGTGAACTCTACGAGTCGGACTCAATTCTAACAACAATCAAATAAACCCTTTACTTATCTGATTTTGCTCAATCACGAGTGTCTGTGTTTTGAGCAAAATCGTAGGCGATTTTGTAGTTACCTGGATCCGCCATTGTCGTCTTCTCGCTGCGAGATTAGGATTCAGGGTGGGTTCCTTATGCCCCTAGGTTTAGAGGGAGACTGGGCGGGGGTGGGGAGGGGATTATAGGGGTGTGGCAAGCCGGCGGTGGCATGGTTGGAGCCAGGAGGCTGGTCAAAGACGGCCAGGCGGGGTAGTGATGGGCGGATCAACACATGACACTGTCGGGTTAGCGTGGGCGGAGCAGCCTTGGCGGCGGAAGGATAGGGGGGTGCTGCGGTGAGGTGGTGACGACGCCACTGGCTGCAGGTAGATGGGTCGGCAACGGCGGTCAGCAACGGCGACGGTGGAGGTGCAAGGAGCAGCCTAAGCAGAAGGGGGGGAGGCCGCTATTGGAGAAAAGAAAAAGGGGAGAGGCAGGCAGCGGACTCACTGGAGAAGAAGGAAGGAGGGGCACAGCGGTGACCGCGTTTTTCCCGAAACGCAGGCGATGCAGTGGCCTCCTGCCGATTTTGTCGAGTTCGTAAAAAACCAAAGCTCCGCTACATACAGAGTAATCAAGTAAATACGTTTCACGTACGAAAGAAGTGTATATACAAGCTTGCACAAACCACAAAAATACACCGCACGTTTGTAATTAACACGCCCAACCTAGCTAGCTGTCTTTCAGCAACAAACTACAATGCGGCCGGGCTTCTCCTCACCTCCGCCGCCATCTCCACATCCCCGGCGGCCGCTCCAGCCGCCTTCAGCTCGCGCTCCGGCCGCTCGACCACGTCGGCGCGGCAGACGGGGCACCACCGGCTCTTCCTCAGCCACGGGTCCACGCACGCCGCGTGGAAGCTGTGCTCGCACCGCGGCAGCCGCCTGCACCGGTCGCCGTCGGCAAAAACCTCCAGGCACACCGCGCAGTCCACGCCGCCGCCGCCGCTGCCGCCGGCGGGGCCGGCGCTTTTCTCCTTGAAGTCGTAGCTCGGCAGCTTCCCGAGCTCGTCGGCCGACGGGCCCTGGCCGGCGGCGGCGCCCCCGCCGGAGCCCTCCTCGGCGCGGGCCTCTCGGTTGCCGGGGCCTCGGCGCAGAGCCCAGAAGACGACCAGGATGTGGACGACAAGCATCAGCGTGACGCCGGCGACGAGGAGAACGACGGAGAGCACTTGGATTGGGGAGGCCATGCTAGCTAGCAAAAAGCATTAAGCTGTAGTAGTGTGTAGAGGAGCAGCTAGCTGTAGCTTTCATGTGCTCGACCAGCGATCGGCATATCTTGCTTCTTCCGTTCTTAACTTTCGCTTTGGATGTTGTCATATATATGGTGGTCGATAACGTTGAAATGCTTAGGAGAAACCAAAGAAGAGAGCACGACCATATTACCAGCATGTCAGCACGTACGACCATATTAAGCTAGGCGGCGTGCATAGCATAGGTACGTAGAAGGTGAAAATAGCATAGTGGGGGTAATTTAAAGCGGGACATTTCGGTATTTGACACTCAATTTGTTAGCCTCTCTGTATTTGATACTCAATTCGTCTACCATTAGGAATTTAAAATAAAATTCATGAATTTTTTCATTTCATGACATTCCAAACATTTTCTATTCTTTTTTGCCTAAAATGAAGAAAAAAACGTACCCCCCTCTCTAAAACTTTAATCGTTTGGTCATATTGAATTCAGTCGAAGTTAAGTTTTGAAAGTTTTCAGATTTGGTCATAAAATGCTTGGCCATATATGAATAAGGTTAAATTTTGAATTTTAAAATTTTCAATGTTTGAAATTTTCCAAATTTAAATTTTGATCTAAAATTTTGACCTAATTCTATATTTTGATGGCAAATTTAAATTTGAAAATTTGTTGATTCATCGTGTAACATTCGGGCATATTTGAAATTGATAAAAATTTGAACTTTTCAAATGTCAAATTTCTTCAACTTTTAAACTAATCTTAAAACACGGACAATTTCTTCATTTGAAAATTTTCCAAATTAAATTTGAAAATTGGACCGATTTCAAATATATCCGAATAGTTCAAATTTTCTAGGGAGGGGCATTTTTTTCGCTTTAGGTTAATGTCTCTTTCAGTATGTGTATATATAGGGAAATCCATTCCTACATATGCATATATGTGTCTCTAGGCACTGTCGTCTCATTGCACTTATATGCACACTAGAATCCGTACACACACACACACCTCCTCCTCTCTTATGTTATTTTATAAAAATAAGCCTTTGTTTGGTCAAATTTCCACAAGTCCTGCGTCACTTGTACCTCTTCCTCTCCTCCCGCTGATCTATTGACCCCCCACCTCACCTAAAAATTTGATGAAGTGATAAGTGTTTTTTTTTTGGGTCAAATTTCCACAACTCCCGCATCATTTGTACCTCTTTCTCTCCTCCCGCTGGTCTATCGACTCCCCACCTCACCCAAGAATTTGATGAAGTGAAAGTGTTTTTTTTTAAATACGACGAGAGAGAGAACATGGCCACACACGGATAGCAGAGCTGATTGGACTGGACTTGTTCGGTTGTTCCTCCGTATATAGGGACATGAAATCAATTTCTTTTATGATTCAATAAATATTATTAAGATTAAACTGTGCATGCCAATGGAGAGGCAGCTTCGTAAGCTGAATTTCAGAAAAATAACCACGCCAAAGTTTCCATCATTACCATGCATATGCTTAGTTCTCATATTGAACACACGCCAAAGCCTCGATTATCAATGTCACAAAATTATTGGTGGTTCAGAAACCGTTCGTGACGACTGTTCCGAACCATCGGTGATAACGTTTTTTTTTTTTTTGCCAGTAGAAAAGTCGTCTACTGGGGCGGCTTGCTACTAGGAGAGTGCATGCGAACGCTTGTTAGGCCATTCCTCTGGAAACGCAAGGATTTCTTTCCGAGAGAGATGGTGATGCATATTATTGTTCGATCGTGGAGTGGCTAGGAAACTGACGGAGTGTCCAAATTCTATATGCGCAGGTTGTGAAGCCGCTGACACTGCTTGCGCCACCTTTCGTCAGGCAGGATATGTCAATTTCACCTACCTCATCGAGTCTGTCGTCTCGTTGGCTTGCCTTTGTTACATTCAGAGAGCAGTGCGGGTCCAACGACCCTCATTATTTCATAATTTAGTTTAATTTTATTTGATTAATTCAAAATTTGCTATTTTTATAGATCATTTATTATAATATTTTGTAATAATTTTTAAATCTTTGTAGGATTTTTTCTTAAAGATCATAAATTTTTTTTAATAATTTTTTAATCTTTTCATATTTTTTAAAAGAATCTGAATTTTTGGCTTAACTAAATTAAACCACAAAGAGTACCTTACTCTATATACTGCCATCAGATTTGCAGCCATGCGTACAAAATAGGTGAGCTGAGTGCGCGCGCAGTAAGCTATAGCTACGCAGGTGCCAACAACAGCAAAACAGCTCACGCTAGGCATTGTCATGCAGAAATAGTATGGAAGCGGAGACAAATTGGTCTCTGTCAGCACTAAGTTGATGACGAACGTCAATAGCATTGCATATATATCTCACATGTGCACGAAAGGAGCTAGTCATATGCTACCTAATCCTCAAATCTCTAATTGTACTTGATGTTAGAATCAAGCTTTAAAGATCAAATAATTGGTTAAAAAAATGAGAAGAGCGGTATTATACGTAATAACCAAATCACATAATATGAACGCCAATATGTTGATGTATAACTGAATGCCAAACCAAAACACAACACTATCACCGTCTTAATTAATGGAAAGGAGATGACCTGCAATAGTATGAGGGGAAGGCACCACAAAGAAAATGATCAAAAAGGTAGAAAACACAGAGCTGACAACAGAAGCCACACGCAGGTGGAAACACTAGAGCTAGGAGCCCTCTCGCCACGACTGGTTGTTGTCCTCTTCCTCATAGCTCACTACGCTACTACTGGCCAGGAAACTCCTTCAAGTCCTTGACCACTTCGAGAATTTAGCTATCCCTATCTCCACCAACTCCTTGTCTGTAGCATTCAGAAGATCTGGCCAGCATTTCAAAAAGGAACAACAGGTGTAAATCAAATGAACAGGATCTTTATGGTTTTTATGTCCAAAGCAACATTCATTTCTCCTGAGCCAAACCGCCCAAAATAGAGTGGCTACCCCGTAAAGCCCAAGCTTATACCGAGCTTTAAAAACCTTCCGAGACCATCTCTAGGCTTGAGAAAATATTTTTGGAATGTAACAAGAGCTGTGGCAGTCGAGGCGAGCAGTTCGTCGTGTGCAACCGTAAACTCATCAATGTGCTCTTTTATTTAACCGGCTTCGAGAGAG
Organism: Raddia distichophylla; assembly: GCA_005191435.1. Classification (NCBI taxonomy): domain Eukaryota; kingdom Viridiplantae; phylum Streptophyta; class Magnoliopsida; order Poales; family Poaceae; genus Raddia; species Raddia distichophylla. The sequence goes on from SPJY01019435.1 coordinate 1,142,889, forward strand.
AGGTTGGTCGGTTGAACACCAACGGCGGCAAGGAGTACCAGTCCTCGCGGGACTACGTCGGCCAGGGCACACACATGGCGTTGATGGTCGTGGGCACCGTGGCACCCAATGCGAGCTACTTTGGCTTCGCGCGCGGGGCGGCGCGTAGCGGCACGCCCAGGGCATGGCTCACCGTGTACAAGATGTGCTTTTACGAGGACTTCATGGTCCGGTGTAGCGACGTTCGATGGCACGCTGGGCGACGGCGTCCACGTCGTCTCGCCGTCCCTCGGCTCGGCGTCGCCACTCATGACGCTATTCATGTCGAGCATCGAGATCGGTTCGTTCCACACAATGCAGCTCAGGGTGACAACAGTGTTCTCAGCCGGCAGCGACGGCCGACCGGACGTTGGGATGATAGAGATAAGGATCATGCATGGTGGATGTGTTGGGCATGGAGGAAAATAGGATGAAATAGGCATTGGGTTGGTGGAGGCGTTGAGAAAAAGAGGATCAGTGCATGCGTCCGGCAGGTTGGCAATTGAGGAAAAGAAGAAAATTTTTAAACTTTGAAGAGAATGTACCACCAAAATAGACTTTTATTAATAGAGATGGACAAAAAAAACCTATGTTCAAGGTGTCGTTCAATCGATCCAAACAGACAACTTGAAGGTATCCCTCCTTAGCCCTTGCGTCTACCCTAGAAGCGATGTGAGGACCGACGAAGATAACATAGAGCACTCAACACATGCAACTAGTGCTCCCTAGGCGGAGGCCGGCCCACCCGCTTTTGCCCTAGGCAGTGGCCTAGGCATTTAGCCTCCTAAGCGGTCCTAGGCGGCTGGCGTCTGCTAGGCAGCGATTTAGCAATTTTAGATATGTCAAATAAAATTTTATGACATGATTATGTGGAGGATTTTCTCTAAACAATTATAAAATTTATCTCATAAAATATCAAATATGTCATATGAATGCATTTATACATTAGTAAAGAGGTTAAAATAGTCATACATTAGAGACAAAAAACACATGTATGCATGCAAATATTTTTAGCCATCTAGGCTGCTCCTCCACGCCCGCCTAGCGCCAAGGATAACCATGCTTGGAACTCATTGAGTATATCGAATATATCTCATGGATTCGAAGGGCTTAATCCAATACATGTACACAACTCTTCTATTTATAGAGGGCTTAGGTTACACCAAAAGGACATAAAAGCCCTCATCAATCTACAAAAGCAAGGGTACGAGAATCCTTTGACTTAAATGACCAGGATGTCCTCACCGCCCTACTAAAGCAGAGCTACAAGGGGCTTTTGGCTATAATCCTAGGGATAAAAGACCTTAGTGCCGTTTCATCATGAAAATATAATTGGGTTAGGGAAGGGATTTTATCTTTTGGGGCAGTTACAACATGTCTGCTTTAGAAAAGATCTAATTGATGGGAATATGCCCTAGATCAATCATATGAGATGATTGTAATACATCTTTGTTCATATACTTTTTGATAACTTTGATTATCAGTTCCCTGAATAAATGTCACGGCTTTGTTTATCAAGTACGACTTGGTTATGAAACACAATTGTCGATGTGATATTATTCTAAATGATCCCTGATCCATATCATTATATGGAGTTGTAATGGTTTGATTAGCACATGTATTAATTGATGGTGTTGTTTCACATACCATAGATATAGAGATATTAAATCGATAGTATGGACACATGTTAGAGAACATGGATGGTTGGATTGACCTACTCCGAGAAGCTGCTGAGATTGTTATATTAAAAGTGTCATTAGATTGTTGTCTTGAGTGGTACGTCTGTATGGTCCTTAGACTCGAGATCATCATAGAGTCCAATCATACGTAATTGTATACTTTGGGATTATCAAACGTTACTCTGTAACTAGGTAGCTATTAAGATAACTTACAGGCATGCCACGAAACATGGCGTAGGGGTGTGATAGATCAAGATGGAATTTTCCCCTTGATAATAGGAGAGATACCTTTGGTCCCTCGGTGTGGATGGATAAAGAAAGTGCGCGGCCGTGCCAATATGATTAATGGTTAATCACAACTTATATCCATTACATTGACAAGTGAATGGTTGAGCTATCACAAGGATGACGCACATCTTGCCTTGAGCTTGACTGGTGTCATGCGGCAAAAGGATCAGTATATGAGTGTATCAAGGTTCAACCGATGAAAATCATTCTGTGCATTCGGGGTCAATATGTGTTGCTAGGTACCGCTATTAATCTGTGGATTGGAAAACGGGTTTCTGGGTCCACGACCGAATTACGCATGAACCTAACGGGTCACGCACTTAACCGGTTGGAACATGCCTAATGGATTTATCTGTTAGTGGGTTTCGCACGCCGATACGGATCCACGTAGGAATTAGAGTCCTAATGGGCCACTAATGTAGAAACCCATTAACATGTCTATATAAGGAAGAGGCCTAGGACAGCGCGGGGGCTAACCAGACCACCCTGAACCCGATCCGTCGCGCCCCTCCCGCTCCTGAGGAAACCCTAGCCGTGCGACGAGGTGCTGGCACACCTGCGCATGACGGTCCACTCCTGGATGTATGGATACCTTAGAGGCGCAGCTGCTTCCGCAGACGCGCTAATCGGTGAACCCCTACGAGCACGTCGACCACGTATGCTTCCTCTGCGCATGACGTCCACATCGACCAAAAGCTATCTGCGACGAGCTCAGTGAGGACATTCACACGACAACCGCGAGGAGGAGACGTTCGGCCACGGCGTGAACGACTACTTCTGTACCATGACGCACGTGATATGAGAACCGGCTTCTCTGACTTGACTTCCGCTACAACAGTGCATCAAGGGTAACGATCTGTAATCCCCTACTTGCATGATTGTCTTGGGTGTTCACGTAGAAATTTTGAATTTCGGCTAGCGTAGCTCATGCGTTCCCCTTCTCTAATGATGCTTATCCAGACACCATAGTACACCCGACTGTATTGCCTGTCCCCCAATCTAACTTGGTAATCAAGTTGGTCCCCCTCCTTCGGCATAGTAGCAGAGGGACAATGCCACAAAGACACCATCAAGCCCTACGCATAGCTTGGGCAGACCTTGGGGCTGGGGCCTTGGCTAGAAAAAGGAATTGCTTCACAAGGGCATTCTTGGGAAGGGTCTTCTGAAGCTCTAGATTTGCTTTCTACGCGTTCGTGGCAACGGTTCCACGTAGCTCTAGAATTACTTTGCCTGGGCCTTTTTGGCAAGGGTCCCATGAAGCTCTAGTATTAATCCACTCATCATGTTGTAGGGTGTCGGTGTGTTACCCCCTACTATACAATCCCTTCATAGTTGAGGGCCTGCTTTGTCATGCTCTTGGCCATGTCTTGTGTTCCATACGCTCACGCCCTTCCGCATGACGAATAAGCTGAACCAAAACAATATTGTTTTAAGATTTTGTTTAATACTTTGTTTGTGTGGAATGGCGGTGTTGTTGTTGTATAGCCTCGCACACTGTACACATGTTTCGCATGCTCTTGCTAAGATTGAACCATCTTAAGCACTTTGAATTCTTCGCCCATAGTGGATTACATATGTTACCACTAGGACATTGTAACTATCATAATGTGAGCTACTAGGGAATTGTAACTATCATAATGTGAACTATTTTGCCTTTGTCATACAATTAATCCAAAAGGACCATTGCATTGAAACTCTCCTTTCACTAGTACGTGACGGGTGGATCTTGTTAAGGAGAACACGTGGGTAGCATGTGTTAGCTTTGAGTATTAAGTGCTGGCTATGAAGTATGAGGTGATATACCTTTGCTAGGCACTCAAACCATAGCCTGGAATCGGGCATTAGTCACACTACATGCCCATTCCTGGGGTCGATCGGGCACACTACTGGCCGGTTGAGAGGGACAGGGAGGAGGTGGTGCCACCCGATCATTGGAGAGGGAGAGGGAGAGGGAGGTGGTTGTGGGGTTATTGTCTAGTGGAAGGGGAGATGTGGGAAGCGATAGCTCTTTGGGAAAAGAGAGCGCATAGTGCATAGAGAGGAAGGGGAGCGCACATGGTCATTTTTTGAATGGTTTCATGCTTAGAGTTGACGCTTCGTAGAGACAACTTGATCTTTTTTTTTCTCTTCCAAGTCACTAAAAACTTACTATTTTAGGGGAGACGAATGATATAAAGGTTTTGAGAGCTAGATAGAGGAAGAGAAGAAGAACAGAAATGGAGCATTTTTCTCTCTTTTTTCTGGATATTATTTAATTCCAATTATGCCATCAACATGTTATCTAATTTCACCTCTCTGCACTAACAATATGGCACGACATGTGGAAAGCCTGAGCTATACCATCATATATTTTACATGCTGTCGTGGATCAAAATGTGAGCATGTGAATCAGCATGTCGTTGCATGCGTCCATGGCGCCGGGCAAGCACCAGTGCACGCAGTCGCGCGACACATTGAACCTCTCCGGCTGCCACAGCCGGTACTTGCTCGGGTGCGCGTCGGGTCTCCACGCCATCGTCTCCGTCGAGTCCAGCAGCAGCATCCTGACCCCTTCACCCCCCGCCCTCACTACAGAAAAACGAAGTGTTTTCGTTAGCCCTTCATAATTTCGTCGGTCTAAAAGAACCGATGAAAATAAGGACATAATCTAAAACCGACGAAAATACAACAATAATTTCGTCGGTTCAGATCAGGCCGACGAAATAGTTCATAATTTCGTCGGTTCTGGCCGACGAAATTACGGTGCCGCTGCATCGCAGACATGGGGGGATGACGTGGTAGTATTTTCGTCGGCCGAGGCCGACGACGAAATTAAAGAAAAACCCTATTACCCCCGCGCGCGTGTGCTGTTTGGGGGGAAAAATTCACCCCGCCCCGCTCGCTCCTAGCCTCCGCGCCGCCGCACCAGCAGCACAGCCGCCGCGACCCGCTCTGGCCCTCCCTGCCGCCGCCGCCCCCGCCCTGCGCCGGCCTCGCCCCCCCGCAGCCCCGCGCCGCCGCGACCAGCCGGCCCCGTCCAGCCTCTGCCCCTTCCACCGCGTCGCCCCTCCGCCGTTCACCGCTCCGCCCCTCGCCGTCCAGCCACTACAGGAAAACGATTTAATTTCGTCGGCCAATATTAATTTCGTCGGCTCCCAAAACCCGACGAAACTAAGTCCATAATTTCGTCGGTTCCAAACAACCGACGAAAATAAGGCTTTAATTTCGTCGGTTCTGACCTAGCCGACGAAATAAATAATAATTTCGTCGGTTTGGACCGACGGAAATACGGTGGTGGCGGCGTGGGCATAATTTCGTAGGCCGAAACCGACGAAATTATGGCGTGACCATATGACGTGGGGAAACATTGCAGCCGCGGCAGATGACGTGGCCTTAATTTCGTCGGCCCGAACCGACGAAATTAAGGCCCACTGAACAAAGTGACCCATTCCACCCGTGGGACTTGACCTAGCCGCACCTGCCGCCGCCCATTCCCTGCTGCTTGCCCACGCCGCCGCCGCGCCCACTCGCCGTTCGCACCGCGTGCTCGCCAGTGGCGCCGTCCCCCACGCCGCCTGTCGCCGGTAGCCGGTCACCTCCTTCAACGGGTAAAGTCTCTCCCTCTCTCTCTCTCTCTCTC
>SPJY01019435.1:1149286-1176007 GCA_005191435.1 Raddia distichophylla
CAAATCTGGATTCTTTTTTGCCATGACAAAGATATCTTTTGAGTGATTATCTATTAACCATGTAGTAGATACTCACATACACATTTCCATTGAGAAACATCTTGTACATATTTCTTGAAAAATGATTGTTTGATTGTATTTCTTTCTCTAGGTACTCATCAAGGTGGTCCTGGATGTTCATCTCTAGAAGACATCTACTTATGAAAATGAATCAGGCGGCAACTTCTGAAATGAGAACTCTTCAATTGTTCGACTTTTGATGGTTCATGGTCCATGTAATAAAATGAGACTTGCATGTCCTTGTTTTACTTTTGATATTTTGCGTCTATGATGGATTATTGTATGGATGTTAATTTCAAGTGCTACTTTTGTTGGCACAAGTGCTACTGTTGTTGCTACTGTCCTTGTTTTACCATGATGCTATGTGTTTTTGTACTTTGGAAATTAAGAACTATGGTTCTATGTCTTGTACTTGTTAATTTCAAATACCATGATGCCAAAATTTTACCGGATGTTGGCCTTGATATTGTGTTGGAATGAGAATTTAGCATGTTGCTGACCTTTTTTTTTGCATGTCCCAATTTGAAATTGTAGTGGTCTTGTGCTTTTGCTATGATTTTGTAACTATAATTATAGATAAACGGATTGTACTTGTTGTAGCATCATTGTTTTGATGAAGTAGCAAAATTGATGACACAAAAAGAGCCACAAAGATGCTGTTACTATAGATCATTGTCATTCTATTTTTTAAACAAAGCAGTAATAAATGTTACAGCCAGCCTTATAGCCAACCCATTGGATGGGTAGTCTCTAATGCTGACATGGCCATCTTTAGAGCTAGCTGCTGGCTTAACCATTGGAGATGCTCTAAAGCAACGCGGAAAGGAAAATGTCTTGAGTGCTAAACAGGTGTTCTTGTTTGGGGCCATGTAGGCGAGCTAACCTGTAATTTCCAGCCGTCTAGGGTCTAGCAACCTATCTTCCAGATTAATCCGACTGATTTTTGGGTTGAAATTAATCGGATTTCATAGCATTAGATTGAGATCCAAAGGCATCGTCTCCCTCCAATCCACCGCGCCGGCCCCGGCTTCCCGCCGCCGCCCATGGATATTGAAGTTCCCCAAGCTGTGCTTCCCGATACTGTATTTGAAGCAGTTCTTCGAATTCCTTGCCGCCTCCGGGCTCCGGCTCCCCTCTGCGGCTCCGCTCGCCCTGCGGCTTGGCGGCCTGCGCCTGCGGCCTGCGGGAGTGCGGGTGCGGGGCCCCGGCTCCCCGCTGCCGCGCCGCCTCCGCGCGTCCTGCGGCCTGCTGGGCTGTGCCCGCCACGATGCAGCCGTTGCCGACCACCTCGCCTAGTCGGTGCTCCCTCCACTGCTGGTTAATTAGTTATGAAAATATAAAATTGGTTATGAAATTACAGAATATCGATGGTGAATTGTGATGAAGACTCGCAAAATATTATTATAAGGTGATTTTCTAATTTTGTTGATAAAATGTCATTTTATTGTCATATTTTGCATTATGTGACTATTGTGTTGAATATTTTAGTAATTTTTACTTTTGTGTGCTATATTTGTAATTTCATGAGACTTTAGTTTTTTACCCTAAGACCTAAGTGTGCACCCCTCACTCAAAATCCTAGATCCGCCACTGGGTGGAGCATGAGCCTCTACCAAGATTGCATGTCCAAAACTTTGAGTATGCATGAAGCATTTGATATCAAAGACCAAACAATCGTTGGCACTGCTCACCATCTGCCCATCCATGCCTATCTTCTATGGATTCAGGAGCCTCCAAAACCTAATCCAACAATGGTGCTAGGGAGGAAGACCATGGGTTCGGTAGGTCTTTAGCCGAGGAATTTGCTTACATGCCATTGCAAAGAAGTGGACTCATCTATTTGGCACCCTCAGATGGACTTCATTGAGATGCCATCATCACGATTCAACTACTTGCTTATATGCCATTTTGGCTTTTTTAATGGTTTCTAGTCTTTCCCCCTTAATTGGCCATGTGAAATGATAGATCTTCTCCTCCTCCTCCTCCATGCTTTCTTTTTCTTCCTCCGTCCTGTTGAGGGCAAGTGGCTCGGGTGGTGGCGTGGCGATTGTCGAAGAAGGGCGTAGGAGGCGGTTGGGTAAGCTCGCCGTTGAGAGGAGCAGTGCAGGACGGCGTTGGCAGGCGGCGGCATGGAGCGGCAATGGCCGGTGCATAGGGATGAAAACAGATACAAATCCTCTCGATCCGGACCTGTCTAATCCAGACCGGTCCGATCCATATCTGAATCCTATCGGATCAAATATTTTTCAGATCCGAACATTTTCTCTCAGATCCATATCATGTGGTATCTGATAGATCCAATTTAGGATAAATGGATATCCGATTATGGGTCTAGATTCATGATTTCTAGCCCATCTAAACCTAGTTAGCACTAGCCCTAAACAACCCACTAAACACTAGTCTTTGGATTAGATAGAATAGGGTGCTCATAAATTATATTCTAACCCCAATTATCATATTATTCCTTCATAACTTTCTTTATTTCTTATGACCCAGTCAATTTGTGCAAAATTTATAATTTGATAATGAAATCAGTAATGCTTGCGCTTTAGTTGACTTCGAATGTACAATTTAAGGTGTTTCAATGTTTCAATCAATATCCATAACCGTATCTGATCTGAACACATCTGATCCGTATTTTTATCCAATACTATCCATATCAGCATTTATTTTTGATACTACCCAGATCTGTAAAAATATGGGTACAGATTGGGTTCACCCATTAATCGATCCGGATTCAGACCGTTTTCATTCCTACCGACATGGAGAGCAGCTTGGATGGCAGCGCAACGCACGGGTAACTCTCGGAGAAGGGAGCAAGGGGAGGCGAAGTGAGCTCGCCACCTTTGAGGAGTGGAATGATGTAGCGGCGGCGTTGGCAAGAGGCGGCATGGAGCCGCAGGGGAAAGAAGGTGAGGTGGAGAAAGGGTGCACCTGCTTGGGCACCGGCGTCGATAGGTCAGTGTGAAGCAACCGCGCCTTGGGTGATCAGGCATCGCTGCAGGAGAGGCCGAGCGGCGGCGGCCATGATCTCCACCGAACTTGGGGGTGAGAGGAGGATAAAAGAGGGAAAGGGGGCAAAGATGTCATTTCATGGGGCTAGCAAGTAGGAAAAAGGTAAGAAAGGATTAAAAAACGAAATTGCTTCCTATGAGTCGCTTGAAAATAGATGAAATCTCAGTCGAAGTATTTACACTAGTAAATAACTAAATTTACATATGATTCAATGTTGTAAAATGTACTATTTAATTGTGAAAATGTTTATGTACTATTTTGTCACATACCTTAAGTTTTGTCGGTAGCCCCTTGTGTACCATTTTTTTATCCTTGTACTTGCAACAACTAAAAAATATCATCCAATTGCTTGTTACACCTTTCTACAAACATCAAACTATATGTAAATTTAATTTTTGACTAATGTAAAAGATGTCGACCGAAATTTTCTCTATTTTTAGTCAACTGATGAGGAGTCACAACCATTAAAAAAATATCAAAATGGTATCAAAGCGAGAAAATAAATCTTGGTAAGGGTATCTTATGAGGGTTATATGTGGAAGTGGCAAATAGATGAGTCCATTTCTTCATGAGAGCATGTAAGTAAATTTCTCATCTTGAACCTCCGCTATCCCCTCCGGAGAATGACCTGTTTGGCACCCAATTCGAACGCCTCGTTCCAAATGACATCCAATTCGATCGCCTTGACGCGTATGACACCGGGCACGCGAATTTCTGACCTCAGTGACATTCTTCCTACTTTCCTCAATTTACCCTATTTTCCCATCATGACTGGACTATTTTGCCCCTCTCTCCAGCGTCGGCCGCCCTAGCCTTAGCCTCTCTTCTTCTTCCGCCCGACGCCGCCATGCCGCCGCCGCCGCCCGACGCTGGCCGTCCCGCCGAACGTGCCGCGTCGCAGGGACGAGGAGGTTGTGATGGCGGTGGCGTGGTGGGAGCCGGAGGCGCGGTTGGCGTGGGGAAGAAGACAGGGGCAAAATGGTCAAAGCACTTGAGGAAAACTGGGGAAATCCATATTAAACTAAGGAAAATAGGAGGAATGTCACTGAGGTCAGAAATTCGCGTGCCCGGTGTCATACGCGTCAAGGCGATCGAATTGGGCGAAAGTAGGGCCTCCAGGAAGATTACATATCTAGGTATTGAGTGAAAAATGCTACATTTCTGTTCTCCGTCTTTGACCGGTAATCAGCTCTATCAAGATCACCGAATTAAGAGTTCACCCACCGTTTCAAATTGGCCACCCAATCCTTCCAGCTCTATTTCTTTGTTTTTGCTAAAACAGCGGTTCTTTTCAGATATGGCACACACTTCCCGTTGGGAAAAGGAAGTGAGTGGTGTCATTTTAGACCTCTAGAGCGTGCTGCTTTGCTCAAATCGTAATAGTTCCTCCATTTTAAAATATTAGTTGTTTTAAACATTGATACAGTCTTCAAAATGTAACTTTGATCACTAAAAGCTATTACAATTTTTTTATAAAATGCAATTAAATATTATGTATTTTTTTGAGACGAATTTATCTATATAATTATTATATGCTAGATTTAAATAGTTTAAAAGTTTTTATGAATAAAGTTTTGAAAGTTTGATTTAGAACAAATCTAAAACAATTACTATTTTAGAATAGAGGGAGCAAACAACATAAAAAATATAGCAATATAGCATTCAGACCCTAATCCAAAGTTCCAAGATAAGGCTAGGCCTTGCTTCTTCTGGGCTAACGAAGACCGACCCTTGCATCCTTTTGGGCTCACTAAGACTGCGTTCTTAGAACGGATTGGGGACGTGCAAAAAAATTTCAAGTTTTACTCAGTTTTTAGTGTTACGACTTTGTTTCTTTTTTTTTCTGTAGCGCCATCAACGGCAAAGCCTATTCTTTTGAAGATTCTTCGACATGATGGTTGTCTTCGACTCTTTGGTGATCTTCTCGGTAATGTCTTTAGTAGGGTTGGTACCAATTGTCATTGATTTATCTCCTTGTGGAAAGTTTTGTGTCACATTGTTGTGTACGGTTTTTTCCACAACGACGTTGAATACTTTTATCTATAAATGCGATTGTTAGAGGTACAACAAAGAAGAATGGTGAAGAAGCTAGAACGGAGAGTTCGGATATCATCTTTAACAAGGAAAAAAAAACATGTGTTTGACCAGCAACTTCTCACAGGAGTCACCACTTGACGTTCATATGGCTGATCGTAATATGGTTGTAATTACACGTCGACACTGGGAATTAGTATTGATCTTGATTCGCCTAGCCCTGCGACGTCAACATGTGGAGCAGCATGTCGTTCCACGTATCGATGGCGCCGGGCAGGCACCAGTGCACGCAGTCGTGGTACACCTTGAAGTACCTCTCTGGCGTCCACCCCCTGTATTTGCTTGGGTGCGCGTCCGCCCTTGACACCATCGCCTCTGTCGTGTCCATCAGCATCATCCTTACCGCGCCGCTGGCGGCCCTGACCGCCCTCTCCGCAGCCCCAAACTCCTCCAGCTGCACATACGCCACAAACAGTACAATAAACACATCACTAACGTAGCAAATGAAGTACACCATGAAGGAGAGAGCAATGGATATTCATTCCGCCGTGTACCTGCCATTCCAGGCATATTCATAACTCCCGATCCGCGTCAAGATTTATGCGCTCAAACCAACTCCCCATCAGTCTTTAGATTCCAAACAATTGATCCTTCTTTCTTCCATATCACTTCCCCTCTCCACAGCGATGCGCGCGTGACTGTACCATGATGGCACGGGCTGGGCAACTCTCGCCCACTGGCCGATGGGAGTGCACGACTCGGTGGCTCTAACGCACCGGCGTGTTCAGGGGCAGGAGGCGCGGTGGTCCACAACAGGTGGTGCCCGACTTAGGGAAAAGGGACGAAAGCACGGAGAAAGAAGTACCTTTGTACTTTGAAATTTGAGAAGTTTTTTAGAAAAATAGTATGTGAAAAGATGAGTTGATCTGGGCATGAATCTTGATGCAGATCGAGTAATGGTCAACATGCCTGAAACCACCGGTACCTTAGGAAAATCCGCGCTCTCGAAATCAAGGATCATAGCCAACCTGCAACTTGTGAAAATCGAGCTCGATGTCTTGCAGCCGGTTCTGACCGCGCCGGTACGGCTGCTTCCGGCGGCAATCGCCGTCCTTGTTCCACTCGCCGCCCTCGTACTGCGACGGAGTGACGGTGCGCAGTACGGCGGTGCCGCGGAACCGGCCGTCGGCGCCGACGACGGCGCGGAACGCGGCGCGGGTTGCCATGCGCAGCCCGTAGCGCTGCGTGAGGTCGGTGACATTGGGGAGGAGGCAGTAGTGGCATCCTACCAGTTCGCCGGCCTCGTACAGCATCAACGGGCGGTGGAACCAGCTCGACGCCGACACGACGGCGATGTCGAACGCCGGGACGTGCGCCGCCCACACGGCGTCGGGCTCGTCGAGGTAGAGGTTGAAGAGTCCCGTGTGCACCGGCCCGTCCTCGTCGATCTGCTCGTGCCGGACCAGGTACGGCGCCCAGAAGTTGAGGATGGTGAAGTTGTGGCCGGCGTAGTGGTACACCGTGTGCTTGCTGCTCGGCCATCTCGTCGTGGGCTGCGCAACCTGCACCAACGACGCACTTGTCAACCCATACATATCACACACGACGCTACCAGCCTCCGCCAATGGGACCTTCACAACTGCGTCAGCATACCGCCTGCAGTTCTTTGGCAGCATAGCTTGGGAGCCTTCGCCAATAATTTGGCGTGCCAACACGGAACCGAAGTGTCGCTTCTTTGCTTGGTCCTTGGCGCATGGAAAAAATCAACACAGCTGATGTGCTTGCTAGGAAGGGCTGGCCGCACAACCCCATTTGTACCCTTTGCCACTCCCATCAGGAGACCATCGACCACTTGGCCTGCTCCTGCCCCTACTCTTCCTCTGTGTGGGGACAAGTCCTAGGTACGTCTTTCCCGTTGATCAACCCACCGCAGGAGGATTTCATTAGATGATGGATAATGGTCTCCAAAGGCCTGCTAGCCCCGGAAAGGCGACCCTTTCATGGCCTCGTAATCTATACCGTCTGGAACATTTGGAAAGAGCGGAACCACCGAATCTTCACTGCAACGTCCCTTCCTTATGGCACCATTGTGGCTAGAGTCAGGGATGATGTAGACTGTTGGGCCCACTCGTCCGTAATTGTAAATTTCGAGTAGTCCGCCGCTGGCTTACTCTCCTGTAAATATTTCTTTCTTCTTAATGAAATGGCAGAGCGCCTGCCCTTTTTCTCAAAAAAAAAAACACACACACACACACACACACACACACGACGCTACCGACGGTTCAGATCAACATTCATGTCCCCTGTTTATCTAATCATTATGGTTAGAGCATGCATGTAATTTGCACTTCTTAAGCAGTACTCCCTCCGTTATAGCCATACCCTTTCACGATTCGTTTTATTCAAAAATTTAGTATAAATACGCAAAAATATAAAATCATGCTTAAAGTATCTTTAATCATAAAACAAAATATAACAAAATAAATGATGCTTAAATAGTTTCTTAATTTGAATAAGACGAATTGTTAAAAGACATGTCTAAAAGTCAACGGCAACAATAAAAATAAATGGTGAAAGTAATATTTTTGAAACAAAGCAATCCAACTCTTTTTCCTTTTCCTAAGATGACACCCTTCGGGGAGGCTCCGCCGGCAACTACCGCAATCTTGCACGAGCCATATAGGCATGTAACATGGCTCAACTCGATCTTAGTGTGTGGCATGGCCAACCAATAATCATGATAGCTCATCTAGGGCTGGGATGGTCACCGATCATGAGGCCGCAGTGGTCGCCGAGTGTGGTCGAATCAATTGGGCCAGTAGGGAGAGGAAGAGAAGAGAAAAAAGATTGAATAACTTTTTTCCTATTTTTTGAGTATTTTTTTTTTGAAAGGTCACGCATGAGATATTTGATGATTGTGCATGAATTTATGTGCATGACCAACAAAGGAGATTAGCTCATCTAACATTAAATGAGGTAGACTAGGTTCAAGTCATGTCTCCACATAACCTAATTACTCGACAGTATACACACCACACCAAACTTCATCCGACCTAGAGTGTTTGTGGGTGTCGTGTTATTGCCTCGTCACTAGCAAGAAGGGAGGACTATGAGTTGGAGGCACACATCACAACAAGTAATGAAAGGAAAAGGGCACCTCCATGGTCTTGTTGAAGGGCGCGCAGTGGATGAGGCGTGGCCATGTTGAAATTAATTAGATGTGTCGATCAATGACATAGCATCGCATGAGGAGCACACCTCCACCGATGCCCATGAAGAGGACGGAAGAGCCAAGGAAGATGTGTTTTGTGGGTGGAAAAATATAAACCTGTTAGGGTTAGGTATAGTTATTGGGTCAAGTTAGGGTAGGACCCTAGGTATAAATTTGATCCGATCAAAAATTAGATCTGATTTGGTTTTCATCCATATAATTTTTTTAAAAAAAACTTGGCTCGACCTGTTCCGAACTTCCGATCATATATATTTTCGCCCATATATTTCTTTCAGAAAAAACTCGGCTTGATCAGACTTTGACCCCGACTAGGGGTGAAAACGGGTTGGGTACTACCCGCCGGGTACCCGACCCGGTTCATGGCGGTAAGCAAACGGGTAGAGCATTTTTCTAATCGTCGGATTTTGGGCCGTTGGGTTGGGGTAATACCCGAATTTTTTTAAACGGGTTCGGATCGGATATGGAATGCGAGCTACCCGGTGGATTCGGTTCGGATTCAGATACCCGCGGTTTGAAAAATCTGGGTACCCGGCAACATTTGCTGAGCTGCTATTGCTATCCGCGGCTGCGCACTGCCGCTGCTTTGCTGATGTGTGCTGTTGCACTGCGGTGTGGACCGTCGGCATGCAGCCGCCGGCCGCCGCGTCGGAGCGCTGGCTTGCTCCCCTCGCCGCCGCTGATTGGTGGTACTGCTACCGCGGGACGCCGGTTTTCACCATCGAAGCAACGTACTGCCTTATTGTAAATCAGAAACGAAAATCATTCATCGCTTTGGCTACTGGTTTACACATCCCATTGAGTTGAGCTGTCGCTTATCTAATTCGACGGTGGAAATCTGCGCAAAATAGTTAGTTCTCCAACACTAAACTTTTTACGAGCCTTTCTCTATCTTTCACTGTCATGAAGAACATATAGTGTGTTAGTTTATTTTTATTATATGTTTGAATTTTATATAATTTACACATGATCCGAAGTACCCGGTAACCGATTTTTACCCGTTCGTATAATATTCGATACCCGTTTTCTATCCGACCGTAAATATCCATAACCATAACCGTATCCGATCCGATACCCGAAAAAATAAATTAGAGTAGGATACGATATGACCTACTACCCGACCGTATATCCAACCAGTTTTCACCTCTAACCCCGACTATCTGAATCTCTCTAGATCGATACTTACCCTAGTCAAGAGGCAGATAAGGGATTGCATGTGGTTCTTGGCGAGCGAGTCCCCGACGAAGGCAATGGTCTTCCCCCTCATGACGTCGAGGAAGCGCACCGGGTCGAGGCGGGGCAGGTCGCAGCCGTCGGGCCGCCACCGCCACCGGACGAAGCCGAGGTCCGGCTTGCCGTACTTGATGCAGTCGTAGTGCTCGTGGATGATGGAGCAGGTGTCGTTGGTGTAGTAGGGCGCGTCCGGGTCAGGCACCCACTCGCCTCTGAAGATGTCGCATGTTGCCGCCCTGCCTTGCTTGGACGTCAAAGATGGCCAGCGAAATGGTACAATGCCCCGGGTTGGCGAGGAGGTGAAGACGTATGTGCTAGTGACCGAGACAACGACGACGAGGATCAGAAGGGATGCGAGGGGGATGAGGCAGATGCTACTGCTGCAGTGCTTCTTGAAAGGGATGTTGCAGAGGTGGAGAAACGCCATGGCGCCTGGGAGAAGAGAGCCCAGTAGCTGAAGCTAATGTTTCATTCCATACATTTGCAAATTAAGCTAGTTTCTCTTGTGCATATATAGCCATTGTCATGTTCAGAGTTGGTGCCCAACACTCTAGGTGGAGCTAAATGCTATCATATGCCTGATCATTAGTTGTCTAGCTGATACACGCAGTTTCTTAGCTTAATTAATCCACTCGTGATGGGGCCGATTGGCTCGTCACTTGCATAGTCTAATCTTTTGTTTGGCCAATGTTCAGAGTATGCTATAAATTTTTTTTCCCTTCTTATTGTCAGCATATTCGCACACTTTGCAAATGGCAATAGTGGCGCATGACATTACTCGCAACAGTGGGTTGTACACTAATAAAGTGTGTGCTGATCTCCGTATGCATTTACCATACACAGATCGGATTGATTAGCCTTTCCCTCAGTGCAGTACGCGAATGCCCTGTGCGTAAGCATGTACCAATCGGTTGAATGTCACGTGCTAAGATATTCTGTAGTAGATTAGCTGTGTACTTGATCTACTATCTAAAGACACCATTTTTATTTTTATACAATTAATACCACAGTAGCTAGTAGGCCCATATTGCTTTCCAAAAAGAAAATGCAATTTCACTGTTGCTAGTTGGAGCCAATAGATACAGATCGTTGTAATCCCGGCATTCACTACTAGGGAACGGGTCTTCTTCCCGGCATATCAGTTCCGGTTAGCCACGAACATAGACTAATAGTGGCACCAGTCCCAATTCATGGCTACTGGGCTAAAAGCATGATTTTCGCTCATATTAGTCCGTGTTCGTGTCACGAATCGAGAGAGAAGAGCGCTTTGGAAAACGGATACATGCCAGCTGGCAAGGGCACACATTAGTCCCTGTTACGAACCGGGACTAAAAGTAAGTTTAGCCCCGGTTCGTAAATCCTCGTGACAGCATACTTTAAAAGGAATGCATATCCTAGTCTGGTGCGTGGCTGGGTGGGTTGGTTAGAAGGGTGAGTGGGAAGTCTCATGGTTGCAGAAGGTTCCAGGTTTGAGTCTTGAGTTAGCCATATTTTTTATATATTTTCTACACTGTGGTAAGGTTTGTGTCCCGGTTAGGAAAACCGGGACTAAAGGCCGGTGATCTTCGGTCCCTAGGAGCTATCCTGGTTTGGCAACCAGGACTAAAGCCAGTTGCCAACCGAGAGTAAAGGCTGTTTCCCTGGTAGTGATTGTAAACCGGGACTAAAGGCCGGTGACCTTCAGTCCCTAGGAGCTATCCCGGTTTGCCAACTGAGGCTAAAGCTAGTTGCCAACCGGGAGTAAAGGCCGTTTCCCTAGCAGTGATTGTCTACCGGAAAATCAATGACCGTGCGTAGAGTTTGGTCGGGTGTGTTGTTCCCTTCTTTTCAATTGTGTACTTGTAGTATAGTGACGTATAATGAGAGAGGGTAAAATAAAAAGTAGTTAGTAAAGTGTCAAGTATATATAAGAATATTCTAGTTAAAATCACCAAGTAGAAAAAAACGGAGGATTTTCTATAAATATAAAACGGAGGATTTTCTATAAATATATTCGTCAAAAAATCACTTAATTTAACCAACGATTTAAACATACACCGTACGCTTAATGCTTGCCATGTGGCCTAAGCTTCACCATAGACTGATGTAGACATGTTCCGATGTCGCGACTCGGGCTTCACCAGGATCCACTTATGATCGATTGCTAGTCCCAGAAATCAATGCTAGCAACTCATGAGCGACAATTGTTGAACATATCATGCACACAATCACATTTAATTATGAAAATAACACATAAATGCAAAAGTAATTGTAACACAACCACCTATTACAATAGTTTGATTAAGACCATATAATATAGTTCAGAGTGCGGAAATCCAAATATGCAGCGTAATAAAGTATGACGATGCTCTAATCCAACCCTCGAGCGAAAACTAATCTTGGTCGAAATCTGGCACAGAATCCTCCTAATCCTGTAGGCAAACCGGACCCAGTCTTCTCGTGAATACAAGTATATCCGTGATTTGTATAGTGAGTACACGGCTACCCAGTAAGAATTCTTATAATGAATGGAAGGGCATAAATAAGAACATGATGGCTATTTGCATTAACACCTATTCTAATCAAGTTAATTAAAGTTTTGTAAAAACATTTGTTGAACAATTAATAATGAATAGATTCTCAAAGCAACACATAGAGCTCAGCTTTCAAAGGCCCTCTGCAGAACTGCACAAGCCTTGAATAACTCAAACAAAACCAACCAATCAGGTTATTATTAACACATGAAACTACTATGTACGACCTTCCTCCCCTCCCATGACCGTGGGAACAGCTATCATGATAGTTTTAACCTCTGCAGATTGTAGCACATTTTATCCATAAGTCTGGTGGTACTTTTATGTCTTATCTTTTCCTTTGGAGCCCAGACCAAGTAACGATATAAGGCGATTCATTAGTTCGAAATTCCTTCTGTTAACACTGATACCCCCTCTAAGGTTTCGACATCTCGGATCCCCCACTTGAGCCAACGGACCGCAACCCGATCTTTTCAAAGTATCGTGTGCTAACAGTTTTCCCTAACTACTTAGTCAGGACTAGCACATGTTGGCCGACATGCTAGAGCTAGCACTTATGGTTGCGCTTGTATGGTTTGGCCGGATAAGCACACGTCAAGGGTCCTTAGACCAAGGTGACTACCTCCACCACAATCCTCATACCACAAAACCACCCGATTAGCCACCTTAAGTCAACACACGCCACATAGGTTTTAGTTGATTAGCTTATTAAGTAACTCAGCACATCCAATCATACCAAGTCACAAGAGTAATTAAATGATGAATAACCTAACAACTAATAACCCACGAGAACTAGCATCTATCCACAAGGATAGGCTAGGAAATACTAAGGCAGCAATAAATGGCTAAATTCATAGGGTAGAGGACTCAGTGTGAATAAATAGGATTCTAACCCTTCCCTTCATTTAATGCAAGAGGAAAGTAAATAAAACAATTAATGGGTGAGTTTACAAAATAGGAAAGCAAGATGCAATCTATCTTGCCTTGATAGTACTCCGGGTCTTGCGATTCTCCTTCGAACTACTCCTGGAAAAGCTCCGAACAGCGTGAACACGGATGATATACACGTAGATTGAAATGCATAAGAACAGGAATATTTTGAACAGAACATGCACCTCAACAAAATATATAAAATTCTAAGCTATTTATGAAATTTAATGGATCTAGAATCATCCAATCTGAAAATGAATAAACCAGTTTAATGGATTAAAACCGGTGAATCGAACCGAACCGTGGCTATTTAGGGGCTGCGCAGCCCGGGGTGACAAGCGGGACACGTGGCGCGACGGG
This sequence comes from Raddia distichophylla, assembly GCA_005191435.1. NCBI lineage: Eukaryota > Viridiplantae > Streptophyta > Magnoliopsida > Poales > Poaceae > Raddia > Raddia distichophylla. The sequence continues at coordinate 1,162,661 of SPJY01019435.1, forward strand.
ATTCGCTAGCGCAGCGCGGGCAGGACGACGCGGCGACACGTGGCAGTGGCAGCAGCGCGGCGACCTGGCTTCGCCACGTGGCGAACGCCGAGGAGAGGGGACATGGTGTTGAAGGCGCTGGCCAAGCACTACTGATCCCAAGCGCCCCCCACCATCGGGTTCCACGAGCAAGGGGTGGAAGGTGCAGGGAGTCTTGATCCAAACCTGGATGCTATGGAAGGGCGGCGGCGGCAAGGGCGTGGGGGTGGAGTCGCTGAGGCGTAGGCGAAGTAGGCGGCGCAGGAGGACGAGCAGGCTCAAGGATGCTCTGGCCTTAAAAGGGCCAGAACTAGAATGTACCAGTCCAAGGGTTGTAGTAGGATGGCGCAGGAGGGCGCCCAGTCCTGCCACTGGGGCTGGTGCTACCGCAACTATTGCCTCCCCCACCACCGTTGCCTCTGTCCCCACAGTTCTTGCTTCTGTTTTTGCCCTTGTTCTTGCCCTTGTGGTTGTTCCCGCCCGAGGAGGTACCGGAAGGTGGACGGGGAGCAGTGGCCACAAATGTGGAAGAAGGAACAGTAGAAGCAGGGCCGAGTTGGAGCTCGTAGAGAAGCAGCTGGGACCGAGCATGGCCGAAGTCTAAAAGGGACGTCTTGTTCTCAATAATTTCCTTCTGAACCAAAAATTTTTCGTTCAGCCCACGAAGCATGGTGAGGACCTGAGTTCGGTCATTGATCGGCTGACTCAGATCCGCAAGGTTGTCAGCGAGGCTCTGGAGACGGCGACAGTAGTCGGTGATGGAGAGGTCCCCCTGAGAGAGGGTGTGGAACTGCGCCTTGGCGTAGAGGATGTGCGTCTCCTGGTTCCCGAGGAATTGATCCTCGAGACTGGCCCACACGCCACGGGCCATGGCATTGGCGGACATGACCACCTCAAGAAGGTCGGGCGTGACACGACCGTATAGCCACGACAGAATGACGTAGTCCATATGGGCCCACGCAGGGTCGGAGAAGTTGCCGACCGGAGAGAGGACGTGATCCGCCAAGGCGTAGCGGCTGAGTGTCACGAGAAAGAGTCCGCGCCATCGGTGGTAGTTGGGGTTGTTGAGGTCGAGCACCACCGGGACGAGTGACGCCACAATGGTGATGGCGACGGCTTGAGCATGAAGTGCAGCAACCGTATCATGGTCTTCGACAGGGGCGCCGGGACCAATACCAATCACGGGAATGGTAACAAGGGGTCCCGTCGAAGAGAAGTTGGGGTAGGCTACGAGTGGTCCGCCTGAGCCTGCATGAGGACTAGCAGCAGTTGGTCCACCCGAGCCGAAGTGAGCGAAGGGAGCCAAGCCTGGCGGCCAAAAGATGGCCGAGCCACCTAAAGGATCCGAGCCGCCTGGCGCAGCCGAGCCGGGCGCCCAAGAGGGGGCCGAGCCGCCCGGGCCGGCCTAGGCCAGCAGATTGGGGGGAGGGGATTTAGGGTTCCCCTCTCCCTAGTGGTGGCAGCAGCGGCGGAGAGGGGGCCACCGGCGTGGCCGACGCTCGCTGGGGGGACGCCATGGTTGCTGGCGCTGGTCCAGTGGCTAGCAGTGGCAGGAGGGGCGTAACCGGCGGCGCCGTTGCCCAGGCCGGCGGCGGTGGGAGGGGCGAAGCCAACGCCGCCGCCGCCCAGGCCTGCGGCGAAGACGGCGCCGGAACCACCCAAGAAGGTACGCATCCCTTCCTCCGAGATGCCGACGGTGGGGATGACGAGGCCAGCGGCAGTGAGGGCTGCGCGAATCTCAGGGGGAAGCATAGTGACGGCGGCTTCGATTTATGCCGTAGCGGCAAGAGCGGGTTGGGAGGCGTCAACCGGCGAGGTGACCTGGAGAGGAAAGGTGTCGGTCACCGTTGTCGACGTGCTCGTCGACGGATAGCAAGGGGTGCCTCTGAGGAGGCCATCGCTGATGCCGTGGGAAGGGCCGTGGAGGAGGAGAGGTCGCTAGAGGAGGAGGCGGGTTCCATGGCCGGTGACGGCGGCTGCGGGGCTGCAACGGCGGTGAGGTACGTTAGGGGAGAATTAGGGTTAGGAAAACATGCTCTGATACCATGTTGGATATTAGAGTTTTGCGGAATTGACATGTTGTATTCCATTGGGTGAAGTATTTATAGTATATGAGATGGGCCGCCCCCAAGGGCCCAATATACTCTAACAGAGGAGGACAAGAGCTATGGCACTGATGAAGAATATGCTTCGGCTGCAGTGCTTCTTGGAAGGGATGTCACTGAAATAGAGAGGCGCCATGGCACCACGGAGAGGAGAGTTCAGATTCGTGCGTATATATACATGAAAAGAATCAATATGGTTAGCTAATTGAAGTTTATCTGCGTGTACATTTGCATATGCTGCGAGTTTGAGCTATATATAGCCATGGCATAGTTCAGAGCGTGGCAGAGCCTTGGCCCTGTTTTTTTTTAGTTGATCTGAATGGCTGAACGGTTGAAATGACTGAACTTTGAGAATTTCTTGAGGTCATCTCGAGATTCGGATACATTTCATTTGACTTGCTTTTTAAAGTGTTAGAACCCATATTCAAAACAACGAAAAAACGGACTCAAAAAACTTTAAAAAAAAATGTGTTTTAAAAACGTAGATAAGTCGTTAAGCTGTTGATCTGAAAAGAACTGTTCCACGTTCATTTGGTATGCTGCTGGTACACGCGCTAGCATTGCTTGATCATTTGTGAATCGTCATCGAACCGAATTGGTTTACTGCTCTTTTGTTTGGCCAAGATGATTACTTGCCTACGTTCTTTCGCTTTTCTCTCGAAGATATATTGTCATGCACACGTACACTTCGCAAATTGCAATAGTAGTGGCACTACTATTACATAACAGTACGCTTTGCACTAGTTAACAAATCTTACACACAATAAGGTTGCCCTGATTAATTGTAGAATGGTAATCTTTTACGTACGTATAAAAACTTTTTTATATACATATATACTAGTAGGATTCTTAATTACTGGTTTACTAAAAAGAAGAAAAGGTAATCCATCGGCTGCCAGTTGGACCGATAGACATATGACGTCGTAATCCGGGTATTATCTAACGGGAAAACAAATCAACGTGCCAATACTCTGATTTGTCAATAGAAAATCTCATGATGCTAATCATCATCATGCCTAGACTTTGACTGCGTGTTCATTCTGTGTTCTCCTTTCTTATGTACTAGTGGTCAGACGCGCTGCGCTGCGTCGTCCTGGTGGTGTTATCTGTTATGATGCATTAACACGGTAATTTGGCAGTTTATATCGAGGCTAGAACATTTATGTGTTGTTACGTTACTTGGTAATAGTAATCACCATAAGGTTTTTTTATACATATTTGTTACCATGGCGGTGGTTGTTTTTTTTGCTATGCATTATGGCTGAGCAATTTGTTATGCAAGGGCGGTAACATATATTTTACAGGTGATAGTGGTTCGGATGAGTTATATTACATGACGCCTGCTGTTCAGGCATGCTTGTATAAGCAGCACAAAATATGAGCAATGTACTACCCTTCCTTAATTATGCATCGATACTACCAAGTGTTTGAAGCGTTAAAAAAATCAACACTTGATCCAAAGAGTATAGGGTGGTAACTACATTCTCTAAGGTATTGTCTGCAATAAAATACACCTGTCTATTTTGACCGACCATACAGAATTAGAAACTGAGCTAAACGGGTCATGTCCACATTGCTCGGTAAACTTGAATAGAGCGTCACTAATAGATCATTCCAATGTGCTGCGTAATCTTTTTGGTGCCTGCATCAGCAAAATGAATTACCAATTGTAAAATGCTAAAAAAGGGGGAAGAAGAAATTGGTAAGAATGTTAGAATAAACCAGATGCCATAGTGGTTTGTTTAATGGACATGCAAAGACATGCAACTTATCTTTGGCCAGAAACTTGAAATTATAGGATGTTGCATTTTGCATGAAACAAAAAATATTGGTTGATTTAACATTCGATTTCATGCAGCACCTTCTGTCATATTCGTAATGGTAGATTTATATGCATTGTAGAGGCATAGTCAGAAAAGTTAAACCAAACACACATGTAGATGAACAATATATGTTAAGCTTATGTACCTATATTAAAGTTAATCTTGCTCAATAATGTATGGAGACCGAACCACACATTTTTGCTAAAAGGATGTGAAAGCAGAATCTTCAGATCAGGGTTTTTTACCTGGCAGCGACAACTTATGACCCCAATGGGGTACATAAATGCTTTGTAGCATCCATCTCCTTTTTTGCCATAAATTTGAGTACGACATCAAGAAGGTAAATTAAAAAATGCGACCACCACTTATTAAGCATTATCTATACCATTTGAGCAGCAAACAACCGTGGCTTATAAAATAGAGGGACTAACAAACTACTAACCACAAAACAAAATGAGAGCTTCTGAGGCTACATTTTTATGCTGGTAAATCATGAACTGCTATTTGGCTTGTTCAGTGATCACAGCTCGTGTGTAACCCTAATGTATTCTTTCAGGCAGGCATCACCACAGGGTTAAAGCTATTGTTGACAGCAAAGTGTCACTCAATAAAATACCTCACAACAGAACAAATACTGTGAGGACAATCATGCTTGCCTTTATTGTCCACATAAATAAGTGAAAGAAGGGCATTTTGTAATTTGTGAGAAAATGTGGTATGCTATCTTCAACTTTCAATTACCAAAATAAGCACTGCATGCAGTAACAAATCTAATGGATGATGCACTACTCTTTTTAAAAGAAAAAATTGGCATGCCTATGCTAAGCTCAATGAGTGAAATACTTAAAGATAATTACATATGCATTCTTTGTTCAAATTCTTTTTGGACATAAATAAATAATGGATAGATAATCTAAACCGAAAAGTTTACATTTCTTCTTTCATTGCCAATTGTCAGCAATTCATGAACTTATTTGCCTGCTTGGTCATAAAATCCAGAGAACATCTGGATGAGAGAAGCAGTAGCCTAAAATAGAAATGAAAGTAACATCATAAAATCCATAGGCTCCAAACCAAGCTGTTCGCCTGACTTATCTATAGTGCAGTGCTGTTAGAAGGCACTTATAAAAAAATTATAGTAACAAAAAATATATGCAATGTAAAAGATGTCCAACGTACCATCATAAAATAAACACAGAGAGAAAGACTAATGGAAGTATGGAGAGGAAAGCTTTGACATGCTTATTCGTAAGGTAACGAACAATTCAATTTAGGATTTTTTTTTACTTAAAATTGCTGAAAAAGCCAAAACATGATATAATACATAAATACTTTTTGTTGCTGATGAAGGAGGTCAGCCGCCAATTCAGTGATAACGTAACCATTATGAATATTTTTTTGATAGCCTATAAACACACAAAACTACCATATTCAGCTAGCAGAAAAAGAGAACTGTTATTTGCGCATGGAAATTATAGGAAAGGGGAGGGCAAAGGTGTGCAGACCAGCGGTGGCTGTAGCCGAGTAGGAGAAACCCTCGGGCATGGCTGGATTGTACTCCCCAAAACCACCTTAACCTGCAGCGAGATAGCAGCAGATGAGGCCAGGACGACGGCGCCATAGGCAGAGATGGAAAATGGGTTGATGCGCTGCTGCAGAAAGAAGGCGGCGGCTAGGGCTAATGCCCGCCCTGATACCCGCGCCATCGACGGATTCATCGAGGCTGAGGCCCGCTGCCGCCGGATTCGGCCGTCCCAGGGGCCGTTGTCGCCGGATCCGGCCGCCCCTGAGGCCGCTGTCGCCGGATCTAGCGACCCTATAGCAAAACGGGCGGCGTACCGTCTACCGGAGAGCGGGAAGGGAGGTGGCACTGTGAGGAGGAGCGGTGGTGCCCCCATGTGGGATGGGGCTGAGCCGGGAGGAGGAGGCGGCGGCGGGTGAATGAACGACTGTGGAGAGGGGAGACGGGGTTAGGAACGCGAGAGCTAGAGCGGGGGTTCCATCTTTGTCTAGGGCAGGGGATTCGGGAGTGGGGCGGTTGGCTGGCGTGCACTGTGCACAGTGGCATTTGCGGGTAATTTGAATCCAACTACGGGTGCACCTACAAAGAGCAAAAGGGTCGCGGTGCTCATGGTGAGAAACGTGGAGGGTGTGGGCGTAAGCTTTCCGAGCTAAGGCTGCATTGGAGGAGGTTGTTGACAGTAATCCAAGTTTTTGGAGGGTTTTTTTTGCAAAGTCGTCCAGGTGGGAGGGGCAGCGGGTGGCGGATTGGAGGGAGTGCCACGCCCCCCAGCGATGGCAACAGCGCAATGCCACGCATCCAGCGAGTTCGGTTAGAGGGACGTGGCACGATCTAGGCCGTCCCTTGCATCGATCGGACGACCGTGAAAAAACAGACGGCATGGCACGGTGATGCAGCAGACTCAAGCAGGGCTACGCGCTATAAAACATTTAGGAATAGGAATGTATATGTATTTCCTAGGAAATTTCTCCCCAAAAATCATTTTCATATGTTCATTATAGCTTATTTGCTTCTCTGTTTATCCCGTTTCCAAAATACAATGTCAATTTAGTTTTTATTCTGTTTTTATGCTGAACTAGCATATTGACATGCGCATTTGCGCGGTTAAACCTTCACTAGCTTATAGTTAATACACCTCAATTTTTTAGATACATCTAAATATATTTAAATTTATATCCATCTAAACCCACTATAGTTGTGAACGATCGACTGCCAATTGACTGCCAGATCACTAGACCGCCATCGTAAAATAACCACCGACGAACCCATAAACCACCGAGTTCCCCGTAGCAGGAGGAAAGGAAAGTCACAAGAGAAGGATGGGAAGCAACGAGAGCGACAATCTCGTGGTTAGGGATGCAGCCAAGGGAAGGGCGCCAACGATGGGGAGGAGAGACCCGTAGGCCAACCCGCCACCTTGGTTCACCAGAGTAGAGGAAGGGGAGTGACATTTACCCTCGCCATGAAGCTCCCCATTCGCTGGAACACACCGTTACCTCATCAAGTCCCACTTGCCTGAATTGGGCACGCTGTCATCAAATTCGGGCTCGTCACCCACAACACAAGCCTAATCCAGCTACCATGCTGCTATGCAGAGCCCCACGTTGCTGGATCCAGCCTCCACACCGTCGAATTTGGCAACCACGCCTGTCCATGGCCTCCACACCGCCAGAAAAGGGGGAAGGAAGGCGAGGAACGCGGCAGCCGCCGCTTCACGCTAGACGAACTTTGACGGTGCGGTCTCAGCACGGTCTTTGATGGCCTTCTATTGTGCGCCCTTCAACCATGGCACTTCTTTGTTTTTCTACCTTGTATTGATCAAAAAAGGAGAGAATTACAGGGTGGGGGGGCCCAAAAACAGTGAACTAACTAAATACAAAAGGGGCGTCCGCGGCCTCCCAAAGGCGCGGGTCGTCTAGAAGTTGGGTGAGGAAAAGTGGCGCTGGCCTGTCAGCAAGGCGGAAGATGCGGTCGTTTCACTCAAGCCAGATCTGCCAAATAGTAGTTGTGGCGATCGAGAGGACCTCGCGAGGGCGACCCCCCGAAGGACGTCGCTTGACCACCAATTGATGAGGTAGCTAGAGTGTGTCCATCTCAAAGGGTCAATGCGCGGAACATTGAGCAAGGAAGCTAGATAGGTCCAATTCTACCTTGTATTGATCAAAAAAGGAGAGAATTACAGGGTGTGGGGCTCAAAAACAGTGAACTAACTAATTACAAAAGGGGCGTCGGCGGCCTCCCAGAGGCGCGGGTCATCTAGAAGTTGGGTGAGGAAAAGTGGCGCTGGCCTGTCAGCAAGGCGGAAGATGCGGTCGTTTCACTCAAGCCAGATCTGCCAAATAGTAGTTGTGGCGATCGAGAGGACCGCGCGAGGGGCGACCCCCCAAAGGATGTCGCTTGACCACCAATTGATGAGGCAGCTAGAGTGTGTCCATCTCAAAGGGTCAACGCGCGGAACACTGAGCAAGGAAGCTAGATAGGTCCAAATAAAAGAGCTGAAGTCACACTGCAAAAAAAAGGTGTTCAGGCGTTTCCAAGTTTCGCCTGCAAAGGGGACAAAAATACTCGTTGGGCAGATGACGAAGTAGGGCATCCGCAGTCATGACCCATCTGAGCAGTAGCACTCGAAGGAAGAACTTGCATTTGGAGGAAGCCCAAAGCTTCCAAACCTGGTACAAGGCAGGTTTGGCCACGCACCCTGTGAATTGGAGCAGGTAAGCTGACCTAACAAAGAAGTTGCCATCGGATGCAAAATGCCAGGGAAGAGATCAGGGTTGTCTGAGAGGAGCTGCACTTGGCTAATCTGGCGAAGTTACGAGATGAGCTTGGGAATGGGCTACAGAGTGAGATTGCGCCTTAGGTCAGTAATCCAGCAGTGGTTTATCGTGGCTTCAAGAATCGATTTGTTCTTTCTGGATGATGCCTTGAAAAGGTTGGGAGCCAGGTTCTGTGGCGCTCAACCCGCAAGCCAACGTTGTCCCAGAAGGAGACGGAGGAACCACTTTCAAGGATGACCTCGTTCCAACCCTAGGAGTCGTCGGTTCCGGAAGCGGCTAGGCTATGGGAGGCCCATGCGGGGGGCGGGGAACGTCTGTTGATCCAAAGCCATCACAATCTCAGGGCCCTGCCAAAACGATCGAGGTCAAGAACCCCGAGGCCTCCAAGCGATGTCGGAGAACAGACCATGCGCCAGTTGACTCTGCCTCGACCACCCGTCGAGTCGGTGCCCTTCCATAGCCAGCTTCTTCTGATAGATCGAGTCGATTTTCAGTATGACAGAGGAGGGCGGATCAACGGACACTTCTTACGGCACCGACGTGGCGGTCAACAAAGAAGTGCCTCGACACCCACGCACATGAACGAGCATGGCACGGCTTCGATGAGTCGGACCGAAACGGCCGCTGCACTACTCATTCGGGTGCAGTGCCGCGGTATCCAGCCGCTGTATCATCGGATCTGGCCGGCGGCCGCCGCACTGCCGGACTTGCGCATTGAAGGTCTGAACCTTTTGTTTGATCTTCACGCTGTATATTGCTTACAAGAGCTCATTTGTTTTGCACCGTATATATACAGATGAAATGATGAATGAATAGTCAATCTATTTCTTCCTTGATCTCAATTTGGGGGCAATTAATAGCGGTAAATTAAGAACAACAAGAAGAGGAGGGAGAGGCACGCGTCCGTCTCAAGCCTGCAGCAGCATCTGGAGCAGCATCTCGTTCCACACGTCGATCGGCCCTGGCAGGCACCAGTGCACGCAGTCGTTGTACAGCGTAACGTTCTCGTGCGCCCAGTGCCCGTACCGGCTCGGGTGCCCGTCCGGCCGGAGCAACATCGCCGCCGTCGTGTCCATCAGCATCAGCCTCACCGCGCCGCCGGCCCCTCCCCTCCTCCTCCTCGCCGCCGCCGCCGCTGCCATGGCAAACTCCTCTACCTGCGCCGCGTGGAAGTCGGCGTCCAGCCCGGCCATCCGCCTCTCGTTCGCCGCGTACGGCCGCGTACGGCGGCAGTCGCCGCCCCTGTCCCACGCCCCTCCCTCGAAATGCGACGTCGGCGACAGCGTCCGCACGATCACCGTCCCGGCGAACCCGCTGGCGCCGCCGGCGAGCGCCTGCAGCGCGGTGCGGAACGCGGCGCGCAGCGAGTACCGGAGCGTGAGGTCGGGGACGCCGGGAACGAGGCAGTAGTGGCAGCCGACGAGGCGACCTGCCTCGTAGAACATTGACGGCCGGGTGAACCAGTTCGCCGCCGAGACGACGACGTAGTCGGCGCCCGCGGCGCCGGCGAGCCACGCGCCGTCCGGCTCGTCGAGGTACAGGTTCCACAGCCCACCGCGGCCGCCGCCGGCGGGGTCGGACTGGTTCGCCTTGACGAGATACGGCGACCAGAAGATGGACATGGTAAAATTGTAGCGCTCGTAGTACACCGTTCTGAACTCCTGGTTCGTCGTCATGGAGATATCCTTCGGGTACACCACCTACCAAAGAATCATTCACAGATGGGAAAAGCAAATTAGAAAAGATCATATCTTTTTTTTGTAACACATTTGTCGATTAACCATGTATTTTTGAAGAATCAGTGCAGATTTGGAAATTTGGGTGCAAATTGAGACCTTGGAGAGGAGGCACATGAGGGACTGCATGTGGTTCCTGGCGAGCGAGTCGCCGACGAACGCCAGCGACTTGTCCCTCACGATGTCCAGGAAGGCGGCGGCGTCGAAACGCGGCAGCTCGCACCCCGCCGGCCGCCACCGCCACCGCAGGAACCCGAGGTCCGGCCGGCCGTACTTCATGCAGTTCTGGTGCTCCTGGATCACCGCGCAGCTCCGGTTCGTGTAGTACGGCTCGCCGGCGCCGTCCGGCACCCACTCGCCGCGGAAAATGTCGCATCCCTTCGGCACCCGCGCGGCGGCGGCGGCGGCGGCGACGAGGGAGGAGTTTCTGGCCAGAGAACGCCTCCCCGACGACGGCGAGACCGAGATGAAGCCGGACCTGTACGCGTCGAGGAGGGAGGCCCGGCGCGCGCTGAGGAGGAAGATGACGGCGAGGACGAGGAGCGCCGGGAGGGACGTCACCGCCGCCGTAGGGTTGACGAGGTGAAGCTTCTTCTTCTGCATCGGCCTGCAGGTACGTGGATCAAATCGCGGATCTGCTGCAGCAATGGCGTTCAGGTTTCAGAAGAGCATCAACGGCGAGCTAGAGAGGAGTGACGAGCTAGCTGCAAGCCTGCAACTAATTAACCATGGTAAAAAAAAAAAGTGAACTGGTCAGTGACGGTTGTCGTGTCGTGTGGCGGTTATTAATCTAGGTGGTAAGGACAGAGATCCTGGGCCTTGGATGCGAGGGTCCGTGGCGCGCATGTGATGCTGCCCTGCGCTCTCACGTGATCAGCGTCAAGTGGCTCGAACTCGAATTCGATGCCGCTGTCAGTACGAGTCCATTTCGTTAGATAAGGGGTTCCATTTTTAACGCTGTACTTTACTTGTCATGGCGGATATGATGGCGGCGCCGTGCAGGAGGAGGAAGACGATGGCGCGAGGTAGCGCGGCCGCGCGCGTGCACTTCTCCGGGAGGTCATGTCGCGGAAAGGGGAAGCGCTCTGGCCTCTGGGACCGTCGTCTCCGGCCACGGCGCGTGCAGATGCAGCCGGCCATCGATGATCGATGGAGCACCCGGCGTCCCGGCCGGCCGTCCGTGATCATCTCGGCCACTTGGGAGCGGCATCGATCGATCCGCGAAATCATGCCGTACAGGTGACACACGCGGAGGCGCTCATGTCTCCTTGTTGGAGTCTCGAAGGCTTATACACACAAGTAAAAAAAATGATCTATTCAAATGGAAAAATGATTAGGCTAGAGAGAGCGCCCGAAAACCTATGTGTCACAAAATGTACTAATTATTAAGCATCTCTCTAAGCGTTATGCTTAGATAAGTATCTCTCACCCTCATCTATAAATAAACAAGAGGAAGTTTAATATCCCCCTTACTGCCACGTGGCGTTTTTTAGTTTAGGTTGGCTTTCTTCCATCGCGTATCAATGCCTCGTTGATTCACGGCCGTCTGATCGCGGGCTACAGGCTACAGTTAGATCGGACCGTCCATTAATTCTTTGCATGTAAAAAAAAATTTCGCGCAGGTTTGAGCAAGGTGGGCGCCTTGGTCTGTTGGCTAGCTGAGCTAGCGCTCAGCCAAGCGCCCGCGGTTCGAGTCCTACATGCGCTGCGTTTTTCCCAATTTTTCCCAGCCTCGGCGCGCGAGCATGGCTAGTATAGCTGCGCTACTATATAGCGCTTAGCGCTATGGTCTCCCTGGGCTCGCCCTGCCTCCTTTCCCATCTTCATGTTAGGCCACGTCGCCCGTTCATGCCGTGCCGTCCGATCCGGCCTCACTGGCTGCTGATCCGGCCGTCCATCTTGGTGGTTTTCCTGGGTGGACAGGTTTTCAAAAAATCCCCTCTGGTCTTGGATTTAGCGTTTTCGTCCTCATCTATTCGCGTATGGGTCCCTCGCCAGTGCTCCCGCGCCATGGCGTTATTTCGTTGACACCCTTAGGGTTTTGCGTCTCTTGCAGCGATGCCCTTTTGGCCTTTGTAGATGCACCTGTGGTTCGCAGGTAATTACCGGCAAATGCCATTCCTTTTAGACCTGCCGCCCCCGTGCCCACCACCCACACCGAACCCTAGCCCTTCTGCCCCGTCTCCTCCCCCTCTCCCGTATGCTGCCGTTGCTGCTGCCTCAGCCTTGCCTGCCGCCGCCTCCCCTCTCCCCCCTCCTAGACGCCACCGTCTCCTTCCCCGCAGGCTCTTCCCCGCACCTACTCTCGCCCCCCTTCCCCATGTCCCCGTGCGGTCCTCTCCCTTCCACATAGGCCGCCACCGCCGCCTTCTCGCCCCCCCTGTCCACCCCGCCGTCGCCTCTTCTGTTGCCACCATGGCTGCCGTCCGCCGTCCGCCGTCGCCGTCGTCGTCGCCACCGCCATCCTCGCCGCTCCCGTCGTCGCCGCTGCCCCCCGCCGTCTTCTTCCTTGCCGGGCCTACGCCTCGTGTCGACGGTTGGGATATTGACCCAAGTCAACTAAGGTTCTTGATAAATGAGATAGGAGACACGCCGAACAAGACGAACAACAGCGAACAGAGAGACAGGGGTTTTTATCCTGGTTCAGGCCTCTCGGGAGAGATAATAGCCTTACGTCCAGCCTTTCTTTATATCAAAGAGTATTACAAGAGGAAGCTCGACGAGACGAAAAAGTCTCGGCGAGATTATGGGTGTACAAGGTGTATTATGCAAAGACCTCGTGCCCTCTACACGCCGTAGGGGCTCGGTTTATATAGTACGAACAAACCGACCTACCGAGGAATATCGGGTTGGGCTAACTACGAACACGTAACAAACTCGCACCAAGCCAAATACATCCTACAGTAGATAAGGTATACTCCTAGTCTTGGGGATCACGACTCCTAATCCAATCCAGGAAACCAACGTCCGGGTCTTCACGTAGTCGTGCAGTACTCTGTTCGAGTCGGACTCAAACACGAATCCTTGGCCGTTACGCACCATGCCAGTCAGGAAGCTGTTCGGCAAGATGCATATGGGCCAGATAGAACCTTCCAGGGAGCTGGGCCCTGGTAGGCTGTTCGATTGGGCCGTCAGGGAGTGGGCCATGGCAATGGGCCGTAATTTTACCCCCGACAGCTAGCCCCCGAGACTCAAGTGGAAGGACTCACTAGAGTGGGGTCTTCCTCTTGAGACTCCAAGTCACGAAGAGGGAAATTTTGCTGCTACAAAGACGTGTAACAAACGACCGAACAGGTTATGGTTCAACTGAGCAAGACCAGCTCGAGACCGAATAAACCTGATCAGTGCCGAGCAACTCTGTTGCGT